>JAHWFO010037430.1:1362371-1398668 GCA_023313115.1 Rhysida immarginata
AGTTGTTTGATATATTACATGCCATATTTTAGCATTGAAAGTTCCAACCGTACCATACGGTACCTTAAGTTACCATCAGGGCACGTGCTACTTAACCATTTTCCACTATCATTATTTACTTGTTATATTCACTCAGGACACGTTATTACGAGTTGTTTGATATATTACATGCCATATTTTAGCATTGAAAGTTCCAATGGTAACATGGTATCGTATGGTAACATTAGGGCACGTGCTACTAAACCAATTCCCACTATCATTATTTACTGGTTATATTCAGTCATGATATGTTGTTACGAGTTGTTTGATATATTACATGCCGTATTTTAGCATTGAAAGTTCCATCGGTACCATATAGTACTATTAGGCACGTGCTAGTAAACCAATTACTACTATCATTATTTACGCGTTATATTCATTAATGATACATCCTTACACGTACACGTGCTGTTACACCAATTTGTGCTATCACTAGTTACTCTCATATATTCGTTCATGAGACGTCGTGACGATTTATTTTATATATTACATGCCATATCTGGTTAGAGGAAATTTTTAAGGGGGTATCGTAATGTAACCATTATGGCACGAGCCATTAGAGCACGTACCTATTCCGGCTATCTCTGGTTCGTACTTATTCGTGCTCCGTCCCATATTAATGGATTGGTGAAAACAGAATGTGAAAAAGTTAATTCGTTTTCAAGTTATCGTAATAAATAAATAAATAAATAATAAGCTCCCTACGAATAATAAAATTCTTTTGATTTAGAGTCCGTTCTGCCCTTTCAATAATCGTCAATCTCGTGCATCCTGCGCGCACACCATTTCATTAACGTTTAGAGCACGCGCTGAGCCGAACCTATATGCTTATTACGCGTTTTCTCCAATGCAATTGTACAGATTTCAAACTAAATTTATCAATTGGCTAAACACTATTTAATAACGTTATATTCGTTCATGGCTCGTCGTTACGAGTGGTTTGATATGTTACTTACTATATCTTAACATGGAAAAATTTTGGGGGGTATCACAATAGTACAATTAGAGCGCGTGCCACTGTACAGATTTCGACCATCTTCGAACTCGTCCGTGCCATTTCCCATATCTATCGATTGGTGAAAACAGATTTTTAAAAGCTTTCATACTTTCCGAGAAAATCGAGTTACGGACAGACGGACGGACGGACGGACGGACGGTCGGACAAGGCCAAAGCATAAAGCACCTTTCGGTACTTAATAATGATCATCATTGAGAAGGAACTGAAAATTTTTATATATGTCCTGAAAATTGTAATTTGCATCCTGAAAACAATGAACGGTTTGATTTGATCAACAGTTTCCAGATTTCTCTCGGTTCCTTAAGCCTTGGATCTAACAATTTCTTTTATATCCTTCAATGATACCTGATCGGCCTCGGTGGCTCAGCGGTTGCGTGGTCGCCTCTGATGCCCGAGTACGCGGGTTCGATCCCGGCCGAGGACGACGAGGATTTTTCAGGGGAAAATCCTGAAATCACGCACTTCCTTCGGAAGGGAAGTAAAGCCGTTGATCCCGTGTAGTCGTTTGCCGGCTGTACGTTAAAGAACCCTTGCGAGGCAAAATTTGCGGCCCCTATAACGCCGTCCTGAAATGACCATAGCAGTTGAAAAGGACGTTAATACCAAACAAACCAAACCAAACCAAACCAATGATACCTGTAGTAGTGCATTTAAAAAAGGGACTGAATAAGCATTCATTCCTTCGCAGCAAGCTGCGCTTCACCAGTCAGCCTCGTTTTCGATCAAGCATGAGCGCGGCCATAATCTCGCGCTTTCACGTTTGAAAAAGGTCCATAGCCGCTGTTCGGATATGTTTCATTATTAAATTTATTTTTCGTTGTTTATTTTAATTTCAAAAAATAAAAAAGTTAACTTTAAGTCTGTATACGAATTTGTTTCATCTATACAATGAAAATAAAGTCATTTAAGACATATTTGCTTATCTATGAAAATTTTCAAAGTGACCCGTTTCTTAGGGTAATCTATTATTTTTTAATATCCATTTCAAGTTCCTACTAACAGTCGCTATTATTTGCATCAACCCGCAGAACTGTGCCTTAAAAATTCTGTAAATAAGAGATTTCAGTAAAGGAATTTAATTTGTTTTGTGGCTAGATATTAAAATGAATGTTAATTTAAAATAAAATTTATTCTGCTTGCAAATTGCAAAAAAAAATTTAACTCCTTGAAAATTTTATTTTATGCCTTTTATGAATTTAAAATAAATGGTAACTCGTTTCCCAGTGAGTTTAAAATCAAATGTTAATTAATTATAATCAACTGTTATGTTTTATGAATTCTGTTTTTGTTATATTATCTTGTTGAAGTGTGAAATTTCTTAATTTTTATCAACATCATTTACTTCAATGTATAAGTATCATTAAATAAGTAGTATCTAAATGTATATATTTAAGGGTATATAATATATTTGTCACTTATTATGCTTATCACTTTCTCAATAAAAACAAATTAAAGAAGTTCATAGAAAACTTATTTCGTCATGTTTGGAGGTTATCTCCAGTTTATATTTAATTATTTAAAGAAGTTCATACTAATTCTGTTATTATAATTAGATAAGTTTGTGAGTGAAATTACTATATTTCGGAAAAATATTAATATATTTGTAAAGTCTAAATTATTTAAATGTATACTGTAAAGTTAACAGTCAGTCAGCTGATTGACAAGCAAGTTACTCAAGCATTTAATTAGGCGAATATCTATTTTTCCTCCGTGGAAAATATTTTTTTCTTGACGCCGAAAGATTACATGTCATTTATTTCAAGCTTCCATGTGATCAGGACACTTTCAGTCCGATAAATAATTAAAAATCTAGAAAAAGTCGTAGCAACGCAGGTTAACGAGCCGGCTAATTCCACCCATCCGCGAGAGGGCGCCACTGTATGCTCACTACCATTGCTGAGTATGGGAAACGGTGAAGCTGTCCATTCTATGTTATTCTGTGGTCAAATTATGCCGTTATCGAAATTACGATGAATGGAGCAGAAACATAGATATGTGCTCGTACACGTAGCAGCCATGTTTAGCCTTTCTCAAGTCTGAAAAATTTTCTCCACAAACATACATAGGAGCTTTGGTGTCCTCATCAAGCCACTCGCTGCTGCGCTTTTGCTGGGAACACGTCAACTGGACGAGTGCAACTAGGCGCTGGTCAAGTGGACGATAGTCTACTGGACGAAAACCAAGTGGGCGACGGTAAAACTGGACGATAACCAAGTGGACGACGAAAATTTTATAACTTAACCATTCTGTTTTTATGGACATTTGGACGACAGAAATATTTTAAAACTTCAAATTTCACAAAGTTAATTTTATTATAATTTATTTATTATTTTATTATTATTACATATTAATATCTATGAACTAATGCAACATGACATTTTATCATGTTGTTTTTAAATAAATATTTTATTTCAAAGATATTTGTCCTCGTTTCTGACTTGAAATAGGATTCATCTAAAATAAATATACAGAATTAAGTACCAAAATCGGAGGGAACCTCTAATCTGCAAGGAGATTTGAAATATCAGATACGTATTTCGGCTACCCAGTAGCCATCTTCAGCGATGAGAGACAAAAGTCAACTCTAATAAATATACTATCAGATCAGTAAAATAATGCAATAAAAAATATTTTCGAAAAAGAAAGTATGCAAAGTACGCAAAATGACTCATCAAAGTAAGTGTTATCGTTTCAAATGAGGATCTAACCACAGAATCTTCGCATTTTTATCAACGTCAATTCGTATTTAGAACCCTTTTTTTTTAACCAATTAGTTTAGAAAGCTAATTATGATAACATTGTTCAATTAGTCATTTTTCATTAGGAATTTTTTCATTGAAGGATTTATAAAGTTTAAAAAATTACTTAAAAGTTATTATGACCGATAAATAAATATATTTGTTTGCATTTAAATACATCAATGTTAAAATTAAAAATACTAAGAATTACAATTAAAACGGACGGCAAAATAAAGTTGGTATTTTTAGTTGGCTAATTTTTTTAAAATTATAAAATTATCGTCGTCCACTTGGTTATCGTCCAGTTTTACCGTCGCCCACTTGGTTTTCGTCCAGTTGACATCGCCTAGTTGACTATCGTCCAGTTGACTGTCGTCCAGCTGTGACGTACCCGCTTTTGCTTGACTGCCATGTTTTATTTGCCTGTTTGTTGGCGCTAACCGGGATATGAAGACACTAACAGGGTTTCTAAAAAACGGTTAGTAAACCGACTCTTAATCAAGATGTGAATGCGGTTAAGTAACCAAAGCAGGCCGCAGAGTTCTGCTTGATCGTGATCAAGCGCTAAGCGTGATTACTTAATTGTGATTAAGGCGTAGTGCGAACATAGCATAAGGATTGAATTTGTAACAGTGCATTGGATTTCCTGTGTTTCGGGCTAAGGATTATATCCGAAACATCAGCTTTTTATTTTCAGGGTCTTTCTATTCTGTGTCCAATTTGCTTTTTATTCCAGGTTTTTTTGTGACTCGTCATTTTTCTCTTTTACATCCATCATTAACAAAAACTCAATTTTTTAACGTTTTTATGCGCCACCATGAAAATACACGGTTATGGCGGTTAAAATGTTTATCCCCGTACATTTTCAGTTTACAATGTATTATATTCAAGTCATAAGTGCGCAGTTTTTCAGTAGGAAATAATTCTCCTTTAATTATAATTTTTATTTTTAAATAAACCATTTCTCTTCTCTTTTTTTAAAACAGTATGCATATTTATCCAGCATAATTGTTTAGGAACATTGTATGGTTCAAATGGAACAAAAAATGCCCTATAAACATTACATCTAGTTTCGATCGTGTGTGAGATATCGACGTTTGTCTATTTTCTTTTATTTAGAGTCTTTTCCTAGAAAAAAAATGTAGGTTTACCTATTTATTCTTAAATATACTCTCCTGTTTTGCATGCCAAACAGGAAGAGGAAGCGTCGTAACACGTGTGAAAGGTATTTCATTGACTTGAGCAATTGCTCATATTCTGCAACACAGCGTCGAAGTTCATTATGGCGTTTATTTTCACAAAAGAAGAATTTGCGAATATTCATTTTTACTATGGGCTTACTGCTGGTAACGCTGCAGAAGCCAGCAGGTTGTACGCGGATGCATTTCCTCATAGGCGCCATCCACATCGAGAGGTGTTTTTGAGGGTACACCACGTTCTCAGGGAAAGAAAACTAAGTATAATAAAAGATAAGATCCCAGCGGAAGATTGCCCCGGGGTATATAAGTTTAAGTGTGAAACGTGTGACATGTTTTATTTGGGAAGCTCGCAAAGAGGAGTGGGAATACGGATGAAGGAACATATTTCTTATGTAAAGAATGCTAGGTTAGGGGTATCATCTTTTGCGGACCATATCATTAATGAAAAACATAATTATTCTACAGATTTGTTTGAAGTTATTCATAGATGTAGAGATGTTAAAATGTTATACTTCCTAGAATCGATTGAAATTGTAAAAAACAAAGCAACCAAAAAAACCCTGAATAGCGATGATGGCCCCATGCCAGTGGCAGAATGGCTCCCTTTAGCAAAATTTTTTACAAAGTAATTTACTAGTATTGTTGTCCTTGTAATTTACTATTAAATTGTATTTACTAGTTTCGGGTAAGGGTTCCCCTTTTAGCTCTTATAACCGGACTTTGTTTTTATCCGTTGTGGGGTGGGGGGGGAGGGGTGTTGTTTGTTTTTTATAGGGCTAAGCTAAGAAGGTAGTTTGTATTGGTTGTTTTCTTTTGATTGTCGCGTTTTTTTGTATTATTTGTTGTACAATTTTTTGATTGGTTCTTATATATTATAAATACTCGGCTTCTCTTGTTGTTCTTTACTCACTGATGAAGGAAACTTCGTTTCCGAAATGTACATCTGAGTCATTAAATTTATTATGTGGAATAGTGGTTTTGGAGTTATTTTTCTTTCTATAGTTGTGTCCACAGTTTTTGGCTTGATTCCATTGCAAAAATTGTAAGTTTCCCGCTTCTCTGCTTGCATGCGACCGAAGATTATAACGAACGAACGAATCGTGTTGTTTATAATTTGGCTGGCTTTGTTTCGTCTATGTTCAGACTATCCCATTCTTTCCGAGGGGAGGAAAATTGTTACGCTCCTCAGCTCGCATTCAACTGAAGAAATCCTTAAAACCCTTAAGGAGAAATTCTTATCGGCGAGCGAATGTTTATCGACCGAAAACTGTCGAAATTTCTCGGCAATTTCCGTGGTAGAAGTTCGCGTTTTGTTTTGTTTCTTCAGTTAAAATAACATCACGTCACTGGGTCTACCCTATTCGATGGGAAAACTGAGGAGGAAAGTTTTAGCGTTTTATAAAACAAACAAACTCGAAACAAAAACGTTATCAGATCATTTCGTCACATCATTCACTTTGTCCCAGAATCACTTCCCGTCACATCATTCACTTTGTCCTAGAATCATTTTGTCTCGCACTCAACTCGACCTGTTCTGTATGCCACATTGAAGTCGTCCAATGAGCTTGCAATGAGGATTGTGAGTGATCAACTCATCGGATTTTGGTGAATTTTTTTTTGTTTTGTTTGGAATTTGCTGTTGAACAAATGTGCAATTAGAATTTTTTTGTGTATCTCTTACGGTTTTCGAGATAGAATTTAGATGTGCCTTAATTTGCATATATTTTAATCAGATAGAGCACCCTCCAGTTCCTAATCATTCCTTGTATTGGAATTTGCGTAACTACATTGGTATCCAAGATAGGAAGGGGGTAACAGACTTTTAACTCACCCGGCATAATTTAAACAAGTTAAGAGGAACAAGTTAAGAGGATAAAGGTTTTATCAAACCAAGCTTTTATAATGTTTTATTTAGTGGCAACAATACAGCTTAATTTTGCAACAATAAATAATAGACAAATTTACTCTCGCCATAACGAAATGTCCAATTGTTACAACAATCAATTCGTAGTAATGAGTTAGTACCATTAGAACACGAACCAATGAACCGATTTGAAAATTTTTTTCTTTATCATAAATTGTCATCGATTCTGCATAAGTGTGTCAAATTGCAGCTCCCTAGCTTGTCGGAAAGTTGGTTTAATATTGATTACAAGATTTGACCTAAACAAACTAACACAGCAAAGTTAATAAAAGCTTTTAAAAAAATGATTACCCTGCCTTGTAAACATTTATGACAAATGTTGAAGGACTGATGACGATGCGGATACTTTTGAGGGGACTATCCAACAAATTATTGAAGAATGTATTATTCGTTTCAATGAAAGGAGTCTCTGCCTATAGTGACTCTATTAACTTTTATTCGCTGAAATAAATGCTACAACATTTCTTTATTTTTTTTAACAAAATTATCTCATAAAAGATTTAACCCATTTTCATAAGTTTAAGGCTCCCTCTAACAGTGTATTAGTTTCCTTCGGTTCTACATTTTGCCGTTTCAGAGTAGTTAGCTGCACAAAATTATCTACATAGGGACACATGTAAAGAAGGATTTTTTTTAATTTCAATGTACTGTATTTTCTCGAATCATGAGTTTTTAAGTCAATTTCAGAGGGAAAAACCACCATCAATTTGAATTCAAGTTTGGTGTATCCTGGCGTTGTCTTCCTGGAACACTCCAGTTCGATCAGAAAAAAAGAAACTCGTCCAAGAATGGAATGACCTGGTCATCCAGCAGATTCAGACACTCGGCTGCATAACATTGCAGAATACAGACCAGAGCAACAGAAGCAAACCCAGATCATCGCAGAGTCTCCACAGGCTTGGATAGTGTGGTTCTTTTCTTACCCTGATGCGCTCATCATCTATGAGGGTGGGTCGAAAAGTAATGCCTCCATGGTTGTAATTTTGTTTATTTTTTAACCGATTTTCAAAATTCTTTTTGTATCTGATACGTATATTTGTCCTCTGTGTATTGCACTATTCACTTTTCGACATAGTCCCCATTCCTTTCCACGCATTGCGCCAACGCATAACTAGTCGGATGAACCCGTCGGAGAAAAATTCCGGGGTTTTTGTCGACACCAGGATTGAATGGCAGCTTTGGACCCTCTTCTATAGCTCGATAACGCTCGCCCGCATACGATCCAGAAGGGTTGCAGCGTGTACAGTTCAAAGATGGAAGACTTTTTACCTTGTGACTTTCACCACTTCCCAAAGAAGAAAGAGCACCTTAAGGGACATGAGTTGCGTTCTCATGATGAGGTGAAAGATGCCATTCAATTCTCGTGTCGACAACAACCCCGGAATTCTGCTCCGAAGGGTTCATCCGATTATTCATGCGTTGGCGCAATGCGTGGAAAGGGATCAGGACTCTGTCTAATGGAAAATAGTGCATTATATTGAGGACAAATGTAAGTATCAGATATAAAAATAATTTTGAAAATCGGCCACCAAATAAAAAAGTTACAGCTTTTCGACCAACCCTTGTATGTAGGATAGGGTAAAACTGGATTCATCAAACCTGATGACTTTTTTCATCTGCTCCATTTTCCAATTTTTGTCCTCCCGGGCGAACAGTAATCATCTTCTCCTATTGTTTTTACTAAAAATCGGATATCTTGTGGCAGAGCAGTTGCTTAGTTACAGTCCTTAAAGTTTCGTCGCATTGTGCGGATGGATAAGCTTTTGATTTCCTTGTTAAACTTTTCTGTCAGGTCGATTGTACAATTTCTTCGGTTTTTCCTTCATCATGCGTCTTAATGATCTCCAGTTACGATTAGTCAGAATTTTTTTCCGATCACAGTTACTACTCGGGGTTGATGATTCAGATCTTTCCTTCCAAGTCTTTACAAATTGTTGAACACTTTTTACTCAATCCCAGTAATTGCCGCAATCTCTTTGCTTGTTTTCTCTGCTTGGAATAAGCCGATAATTTGCTCCTTCTGAAACTCGGTGACATCTTTTCCGCGACCATGTGCTGCGTCCACATACATCTTTCTTCAAAACAAATAAAGCGATAAACTAATGCAGGACAATATAAAGGAAGTATTTCGCACAAGACTTCAGTAGTATGCCTGTGACTGACTCCTTAGTATTTGCATATTGAATATTCGACGGCGACTTTATTTTGGCTAGGCAGTGTATCATCACCATCATTTACAACCATTATTTATCCACTGCAGGATGAGGTTCCTCCAAATCTATGAAGCACTGAAAAAGCGTAGTTAATTTGAAGTGAATTGGCCAATAACCCTATACTCTGGCAAATGAAAATTGCAAGCTCATCATAAGAGTGAGAAAACATCCGCGCCAGAAAAGACCCTAACCTAACCTGATCATTACGAAAGTCAAAAGACCTGAGCCTTAACGCTCTCGGCCATCAAGTTTGACATCAGTGTTGCCAATTTAGCAGGGGTATGTCCAGTTTAAAAAGCATTTTCATTGTTTTGTGCATTGTTTAATTTTTATTAATAATGTCCCATAAAGGACAAGCGCATGAAATAAAATGCTAAATTAGCAATACTGGTTTGTAATCTGTTTGTAATCAAGGATGGTTTAACCCATAATTCTTTGCGAAGTCACGCTACAATACTGTTACTAGCAGCGAATCTATATATATAAAATTTCTCTGTATGTCTGTTCGCTATGCATTCCAAAATTCCAAAATGGCTGGTCTATCTTGATGAAATTTTGCATGGTAATTTAGGTTGACCCTGGGAAGGTATTAGGCAGGCCAAATTGATCCAAGGTCAAGGTCATGGTGGAGTTATAACGCTTTTTTATCCCCCCCCCCCCCCACATTCTGTATCTCTTTTTTAAGGGAATTTTTATTTCTTTGACCACGTAAAGGGGGAATACAAGAAGAAGATAGATTGAAGATACATAGAAGAAAGAGAAAGAAGATAGAAAAAGACATACTGGAGGCTTTTGTTGCAGAAAATGAACGAAAGCTACTCGATGACCAAAGAACTGCTTACAACAGGATAATTGATGCTGTCAGAAGACAGACTGGAAAATTTTTTTTCTTGATGTGCCTGGAGGCACAGGAAAAACCTTCCTGATCAACTTTTTCTCGCAAAGACCAGGCAACACTGCATATCTTACTGTAGCATCTTCTGGCATTGCAGCAGCATTTCATACTGGAGGCAGGACTGCACATTCAGCTTTTAAGATTCTTTTGAACTTAGCCAAAACAGATTCTTCAATATATAACATTTCAAGGAATTCAGGCAAGGCCATGGTTTTCCAATAAACACGGCTCATTGTTTGGGATGTGTGCACCATGTCATATCGCAAGGCACTGGAAGTTGTTGACAAGACTTTGAATGACATCAGAGGCAGTGACAGTCTCATGGGTGGAGTGGCTGTGGTACTTGCAGGAGACTTTCAACAGACGGGAATCGTCATCCCAAAAGGCACAAAGGCTGATGAGCTGAATGCTTCTTTGAAGAGCTCCATTCTCTGGCAACATGTTCAGAAACTGGAACTGAAGACCACCAGGAGAGCCCGTCTGTTTGAAGATTTAACAGCTGTGCACTTTTCACAGCAACTGCTTGTCACTGGCAGCAGAGGATTGCTTTATTTTTTTACCAACAGCTCAACATGCATCAACTGCCATGTGAAGAGATGGTTGGCACAATAGATGAGCTCAAGGCCAAAGTCTTTTCTAGCATGAACAACAACTACTCCTTCCACCTGTTTGTGTGAGCGTGCGATTTTGGCTCCACAAAATGATGAAGATGAAAAAATCAAACTGGATCTGTTAGAAAAAATCAATCTAGATCTGCTAAAAATATTACCTGAACCAGCAAGTTCTTTTCGATCTATTGACACTGTTGTCAATCAGGATGAAGCTGTAGAGTTTTCATCTGAGTTTCTAAACTTTGTCCAGCCACCTGGAATGCCACTGCACAACCTAATCCTCCAAGTAGGAGCTCAGTCATACTGCTGAGAAACTTGGACCTTCCACGATTGTGCAATGAAACAAGGTTAGTCATGAAAAGCATGAAGCCTCATGTTATCGAGGTCATGACTATGGTCATCATAGCGAAATACAAAACTGAAATTGTGTTCATTCCAAGAATCCCGCTGATCCCATCAGACACAGATTTGCCATTTCAGTTCAAAAGACTGCAATTTCCTCATAAGCTCAGTTTCGCTATGTCAATCAACAAGTCTCAGGACAATCTCTTAAGGTTGTGGACTTGATATAAAATCTTCTTGACTTTCTTATGGCCAGCTATATGTTGGTTGCTCACGTGTTGACATTCCACATAATCCTTAGATCTACTTTAACCAAAACGGTTTCACTAAGTACATTATTTATTTGGAAGCTTTGCATTAACTAATTCCTTGTTTTGTATGGGTTTGTGTTTAACTTAAGTTTTTTGCTTTGTTCAACAGAATAAACACTTTTAATTAAAAACTGTTCTTGACACGTTTTTTATTTAGTTTTCATTGTTTAGTTTTTAGTTATAGGTTTTTTTTTATTATTAAAACACAAGCAATGCCGGGTATTAAGGGTAGTTTTATATATAAAAATTATATCGGTAGGACTTAGCAATGTCTAGATTTTGAAGTTCGAAATTTAAATTTTTTCTTGAAAAACCTGGACTTCTGATCGAACCCCATTAAGGCGAATCATACTATAAGATAAGGTGAGAAATTTGGATGCTATACGACGATAACGCAAATAAAACCACTCGAAATCAATTTTCACACAGAAGATTTTACTGGATAGAACGATTCAGTTTCTGTTATCGCTATAAGAAGTGTACTTTTTATGTCGCCCACACAATAAGATTTATTATAACAAAAATAAGGAGCGCAACGCTATCCGGGATTCAGTAGATTGTACTTTTGGGGTTTCAACCTAATTAAATAATTAAACAAAATTGGAACGTAAGTAATAATTAAAACTGGATTTAATTCTCCAAACATAAAGCGCTAAAGATATTAATGAAAAAAAGGAAAAATTCCGCGACCTGGATTCGAACAAGGGACTATGGTTATCACGGCTGCATGTTCATAATTCATAAACCTTTTTGTAGCTGACTGAATACGTGAAGTGACGAAGTGAATGTGACGAACAGAATGTGTCAATTCGACAGAGTGGCGAAACGATTCTGGGACAAAATGAACGTGACCATTTCAATGTAATTTGCTGAATCTGTCCAATCTACTGAGTCAAATCAATTCTGGGGCGTACGGATATAACGACTTGACTAAATGAACGGAAGGAGTCGAATTGACTTGAGTGTCAAAATGATACTGAGCGAAATGAATGTGACGATTTGAAGCATTGAAAAAAGTTTCAGACCAGATGATGTGTGTGACGAACTGATTTTTAAATTATTTATTTATTTATTTATATGCATTCCAAATGGAATAAAGGTAAATTAGGAAAGTAAACAGGAAAAATAATAAAAAATATAGAAAATTGTTGGGAATACATAAAATGTTTGTTAAAGTTCAGGACAGTATTTTATTATTTTTCAGAGTAGGTTAGTCATGGTCCATTTGTTCGTTGATATAATGTTCCGTAATCTTCAAAAATAGGGTAGTTCGGTTGGTAGTGGTAAATCTACTCAAGAATTCGAGTGAATAAATAGCGCTATTTATTATGAGCTTTAACAAAAGACTACTTATAAAAATGCACGTTTGGACGTCCGGTCGCCGTTTGCACGATTACTTGAAAACGGATTAATTGTTTCAAATAAAGTTTTATGAAATATGACCATCAAAGTCTTAGCTCGGCTGTATCAACTTTTCAGGCTTTTTCGTGGACCCCTTTTTCGAATTCACGCGCTAAAACACTGACCGTAAAGAAAACCAAAATAATGGCATGTCATAGAACAATTGATTCGTCAGGAATGAATAAACTGCTACTTTCATGATCATCTTTTAAGCATTGTGACATGGGCACGCACACGTGAAACCGTTTTGTCGAGGCTCAGGAACCAAATCATTCAATATTTGAGCAATAAAATAGACGTAAATTTGGAAAGAATTAAATGAATTTCCGTTATAATTTCTGTTACTAATAACTTAGCTAGACCTTAAATTCTCGAATTTAATATTACTTCTATGTCACAGGTAAAGCTCCTTGAATATTTACTAGATTTTATTCTCATTTCATTTTGGAATTTTTTTTTACTATTTATTAGAAGAAACGGCAGAATAATGCTATCATATTTTAATTGTTACTATTAGTTTCAGAAAAATATACACATTTCAATTATTCAATTATATACAATTATTATAGATATAAAAAGCAAGAAAATAAAAACATTTTTTTATTAATATGCTTTCAATGACTAAATTCGGAAAGATGAAGCTAATGAAATTAGGAAATATCGTCAATATCCTGGGTTGTCAAATTTTTTATCATAATTATTAATACAAATCTGCATTAAAACTTATTTAACTATTATCAGCATAGAGACTGTAATAAAATTTAATTATTAGAAAGGATGTATTAATTTTCATGAACTCTGTTGATTTTTAAACCCTATTCAAAGTGAACGCACGAATCTTATTTTTAACAGCATCGCGAAAGGTTTCGGTTTCGACGAGATGCTGACAAACGCCATTAGATGGCAGCACGTTAAAATCCCCCTAGTTTGTGCGTGATGATGGGACCAGCTTTAACATGGAAGAGACTCTCTCTCCCTTATCAGCTCTTGGTTTTACCCACTTAAACGGTTTATTTTTAAACCGTTTTTTCAATCCGTTTCAAAGCGTGAAGCCGCCGTATGTTGCATCAACGAGGAGTGATATTAAATGCTTGCTTTAAGGAGGCTTTAAGTTTTAAGGGGATTATTGATAATAAATACGGCTCAAGTTAGGCGGTCGCCCCAAGCGGTAAAAATTTTGGGGCCCTTAAACTGAAATTAGGAGCCTCAATTTTGGAGCCCTCAAAGTTTCCTGCTATTTGATTTGAATAATTAAAGCTTCCTTCCATAAAATAAATTAACTTACTTTCAATTACTTATTAATTACCTGTTAAACGATAATTTTGTCTATTCCTTATAACATTCGCATCCCGGGACCCCGTGCGGCCACTTAATCCGCCTACCATTAAACCCGCCACTGTCTATATCTATAACATCGGTTGTCTGTTTGTGATTGTAAATGAGAAATAGTGGAAAGGCGGCAGAGAAAGCAGTCCCTTTCGGCGTTCTATTGGTTTCGCCCACGCACTGTTTTGCTTCAAATGATGAATGCCCAAGTTTGGCTTCAGGATATCGAGAGCAGAGTGCGAATGCAACAATAGATTATCAATCAGTGAATAACCCACCTTAGATTGTTGGAATTGCAGAACACACAGACACAAACGATGGAAAAATGGAATTAGATAAGTCTAATAAATAATATTATACATAAAATGGAAAATTAATCAAATATTATTTATTAGAAACAAACGTTCATGTACATTCATGAAGAAAAAAACCAAGCCCCATAGAAGGAACTGAAGCCGGCTATCGAGCACCAGATGAAGAGGAGTCGTCCACGATTCCGCGCAGTTTTCAAAATCGTGCAAATTTTCACCAAGTGGCCAACAACCGGGTTAATGTAGTTGCATCGGAGTAGATGCATTAAATCGAAACTCTCCTTGCATGCAAGATAGCCATTGCTCTAAAAGCTATCCTAGCACTCTGGTAGAGCAAATTATAACGGGTGAATGATTATAACCATTGTATGGATGAAGTTCACTACATTAGGGCGAGTTCACATCTAAAGTATGATTAGGTTGCCAAGAAATTATTTAGGCTAGGAACGTCATTCACGTGGAATTTTGGGATTGTTGAATATTTAGACGAAGAAATGATTTTTTAAAGTCAATTTTTTATGTTTTCTTATTCTATTTCGGTTGTTAGCAAGGTTAGAATAAGTCCATCTGCAGTAATGAACGATACTTTAGTTTTAAATAAGGGCATTTACCACAAACATTTCAAATAATTATATCTTCTCTTCCCATGGGCCGACTGTGGTAAACAAAGCCTACATGTTGCCACAAGCTCTTCCAAACTCAAGTATGTGGCGAGCGAAATAGGAGAATACAACCACAGCCAGGGCTGAAGAAACGTCAGATCAAAGTATTGTTTTATTTTCATTCTACTCCTTCCTCTTTCGAAACCGCATGCATTATTCTACATATTTGTAGAAGTCGGATAGAACCTCAGATTTTTGAAAATAAAGAAAACTGACTTTATTTAATCTGTGGTAGAACTGCTAGAAGGTCATAGTTAGAGAGCGTCATGTATTGGGAGCATTGTAAAAGAATTCTTTTCGGTTTTTCAATATAATTCTAACCATGTGTTCATTTTCACTGTATATTCACGTTCAGATATTGCAAAATTTTATTAAAAAGGAGTCCGAGCAACGCCAGGTATACCAGCTAGTTTACTATATGGCGAAATTCAATAGTAATTAACAAAAACAATAAAACCACGCACTCTATTCCTCGTGGAGGAAATTTGTGATGCGGCAGAATAGACAGGAGAGAAATAGCTGAGCACAATATTCAGAGCGGAGACCATAAGAATGCATCCAGTACATTAACACTATGTACTGAATTTCCTGTAAATATGCGATTAAATTTTGTTTGTGTGGGATATTTTTGGTCAATAAATACATCGAGCACACGTTTGGCTAGGCGTATCGCCTCGCCGTATTGTATATGCATTTTATTTCTCAAGGAACAAGAGTACACACAGCTTATCACACAAAGAGAGAGAGAGAGAGAGAGAGAGAGAGAGAGAGAGAGAGAGAGAGCATAAATTGGCCACCAGGATGCTCTGCTGTACCAACACCACTCTGGCAGAGAATCCCGTGGTCACTAGCAATAAAATTTTAACTAGTTAACCACAAATCCTAATTTCCTCAATAAAATCTAAATTATCTACGGATAATCCATTTTTCGTGTAAATATAATGTTCTTATTATTTGAACATAAAAAAATAGAAAATCAGTCCACTGAAGAATTCTTTCACTTAAATGATAAAGAAGAATCGGTTATTCCAAATGCTGAATGAGCATCATGGATGAAGTGCTGGGATCGTCCATGTTGGTTACGCTGTTTTACAAGGAACAAGGCACTTTGGCTGTCACAACATATCTGGAACTATTTGTAACTATTCAGGATATTTGTTAACTTGCTTTTTAGTACATTTTTATTTCATATTTTTATTGGCTACAATCGTTACTTTCCGGTTATAGTTTCTACTAGTAAGAACATTAAACATTCTTCTATAAAGCCACGGATGAATACATATATTATTTCTCTTATTACACATAAGCAGGGCTCAACAAATTCCAAAAATCTCAATAGACAGTTGGCTACCACCGTAATTTTCATGGTAGCCAACCAAAACGTGATATTTGTGTTTAGGAATAATCATGTATATTCATAAAATCAGTTTTAAATGTTAAATAAATGATTTATTTACGAAGTTTAAAAAAATTTAAAAGTGACAAGTAACAAAGAGTGAAGAATCAATTCACTAAAAATTTTAAATACATAAAATTTAAGTCACTGTCACTATCATAGTCTGAAAGTGTTTCATCAGTTATCACCTTTAAATGTAAGCTGTACCCATACTATGGGTCCCATAATTCCCTCTAATTTTTATGAAAGCTGCACGGTCCAAAATTAACTGTGCGCAATGAAAAATATAAACAAAACTAAGGCCATTTTGGATAATTTTGTAAGAGGAAAATTGATCGTAAGTGCGTGGGAAATAAATAACCCCCCCCCCTCCACACACATACACTTGCGCACTTTAGAGGGAACTAAGACCACACTTGATTTTCAAGAATATTAAAATAGCCAAAATTATTGATTATTGAAAGCAACTTACTGTTTGTACATTTTGGTATAAATAAGCAGTTGTCACATACTGGCTACATATTCTCATAAAGCAGAAACACCAAATGCTTCCAATAGAAGAATGTATGGAACACATTTGGAAAGGCAGAAACAAAGCCAGGATTATAATCCAAGAAGAAATCGAGATAAGGAAACACCACCGATAAAACCGCACCGCCATACTTAACAATCAGACCACCTTCGAAAGAGACGACATTCTCATTGAAGCAGACAAAACATCCAAGGACAGATGACGTCACAACATCTCTCTATTAGGTCCGCCATTATCTCCTCATACAATCCACCAAATTTAGAGCAAATCACTATTATTATTCCACTGTATGTAAAACAAATCAGCAACCTTTATTTTCCACCAATCAGCAGCCTTTACCTCTCCCACTTTCTGCATATAAACCCCGGCCATGGCCAGTTAAATCTTGGCAAGTGCAAGGCTATGTTCTTCACAAACAAACGCAGAAATCCCCCAGGTTTGCTTAACCTGTACGGAAATAAGCTCGACTGGGTCAAAGAGTATAAATACCTTGGTGTGGTGATCGATTCTAAGTTCACCTGGAATCAACATGTTTCCTACGCGCTGAATAAGGCAAAGAGGGCCAAATTCAGTCTGATCGCGTTGTTCAGTCGTAACAGTGCTCTTGACATTGATAACAAGCTGCTCATCTACAAAATGATCATCCCCACGATCTTGCTTCATGGTATGCCAGCTTGGGCTTCTGTGTGCAAAACAAAGTGGAAGGAGCTGCAGACATTCCAAAATATTACTCTGAGAGCAATTGTGAAACTTGATCGTAGAGTAGCCAACAATAATGTCGTCCATGAGGATCTAGGGATGACGCATATTGGCAAGTTTGTACAGGATACGATAACGACCATACTCCCGAAGATGCTTAATAACATGAATCAGTTGGTGTCTGAATTTCACAACCCTTCTGACTACAGGAAACGCTTAAAACATCGCTTGCCCAGCCATGTCCTGGAAGTTAATTTCGACGATGTCAGGAATGTTATCTTCCCCGATTTTTGGATACCCTAGTTCGCCTCTGGCTCCCCCCCTCTTTCTATGACAATCTTCAATCAACCTTTTTATCCCCAGAATGAGGGGAATATTCTTCAATCATCTTGAGGAGGACCTTCGGAGTTTTTTCAGGCTTCTCACCTATCTCAGTGTAATTCCCCTGGTCTATACATGTGACGAGTGAGTTTGGGAGCGCTGCTTCAGTACCACTCGCATTGTTTCTTCCACTCCACTGCTCGATTGTCGATTGTCGAGTTAAATCTTTGTAGCTGTATCAGCCTCCGAAGATGGTGTAAACCGAAACGCGTAAGGCAATTAAAGTATATTCTACCGTATCATTTTGTCCTTTATTCATTTTATTTAGTTTATTGATACTCGACAATGTGGACATCATGGATAACAATATGTGCCGATAGAGTAATCACGAACAGCAAATATGTAAATAACAAACAGGAAAGAAGACCACGCCTGCCTTCGTACCACCGATAAGAAAGGCCTGCCCAATTCATGCTGAGGCAGGGCTTGGAGGCTGGCAATAAGTGGCGATTTGAACTTCTCGGGCATGCAACTCCACTGGTCAGTTAGGAGAATTAAAGTATTGCTCAAGCTGGAGCCTCCACGAAATTTTTTATGTAAGAGCTAATTTCACTACAAATTTAAATTTCCGGTGGCTACGATACAGTAATGTAATTACACCTTCCAATCAGCTGCCGCATTGGCCAGTAACCAAGTGGTTACCACCTGTTTGAAAGTTGTAGCCAAAATGGAATTTCTGGTAGCAATTGGCTACCAAAATATGGGATTTGTCGAGCTCTGCATAAGAATAAGTTATATCGCAAATTCCGTCGGAATACTGAACCTAAAACTAAGGCTAGGGCCCCACTTGAGTAAAAATCACGCTTTTTACTACAGAAATTCCTCGGAAAAAGGAGTTCAGCTTGCCTTAACTTTTCCGTGTAAAGCTTTACGCGTACTCTTTCTTTTAGCCAATAGGAGATCGTAATTCGGTGACGTCATAAAAGGCACTTTTCGCCTTTCGGCGAATTTAAAATGGACGTCGGCCGTGAGTGTCGCGTATCGATAGAGTTTTTTCTTGATCTGAAAAAAGTTACAAAACGATTTTCAATAAAGTGTTGATCCATAAACATAAACTTGTGAAATGTTATGTTCTGATGATAAGTTTAAAAGCATCATTGGAGAAAATACCGGGTGTTCCACAATGATCTTTACAACTTTGATCACGTATATTTCAGAAACGGGAATAGGTGGAAAGGTGCGATTTGCGGCATAATGTTCACACACACTTGAAGTGTTTTAGTAACCGTTTAACAGAGTTCTCTGTGTGCGCCATCTGTAGCACGCAGGATACCTAAGCAATATTCCAGTTCCTCCCATGTCCGGCCTAGCATGTCCTCATTAACGTTTGCAATTGCTCCTGTGATTCCGTGTATGGTAGACAGTATCCTTCACAAAGCCCCAAAGAAAAAATCTAATGGGGTTATGTCTGGAGACCTTGGAGGCCAGGAAATGGCTCCTCCTCTGCCAATCCAGCGATCTGGAAATGTGTCGTCCAAAGCCTTCCTAACGATGAAGGCCCAGTGAGGAGGGACACCATCCTGCTGAAGCATCATGCGAGGTTGCAATTCTTTGACCTTTCGAAATGCAAACTGTTCCAACATGTCCAGATACACAGTGGAGGTTATTGACGCCTCTGCAAAGAAAAACGGCCCCACCACACAGTCATGAAGCAGACCACATCACACGTTTAACTTTGTACTGTCACACACAATTTAAAAAAAATATTAGATGTGTGTGAATATTATGCAGCAAACCACACCTTTCTACCTATCCCTATTTCTGACATATACGTGATCAAAGTTGTAAAGATCATTTTGGAACACCCTGTATAACACATTACTGGAAAAGGAATGGACAGTCAATCAACGGTAAAATCAATTAAACCACATATAAACAGTGGCAGGTTATTGTATTTTACTTATAATAAATAAAGTGCACCGATCCTTTAAATTATTGCATTACAATAAAAGTGACTTATCCAGTTCATGAATTAAACAAAAGGTTTTCATATATGAAAATAATATAAAGAACATTAATATATCAGAATCTGCAATAATGTATGATTAATTTTATCTTAAATTTCAAATAAATAAAAAGAGTGTGTTAATTGTTGTTGTTTTCTTCTGTGTCATGGATAGTTTAAGAGTATGCAGTGGAATTAATAAAAATGACCAAGACCGATACAGGATGGAGGTTTTTAATTATAATGTTTTAATTGCATTAAAGATAATACATTAATTGTAAACACTGTTAGAGGTGCAGTTAATGTCAATTGAGATAAATCGGCTCTATTGATTTAATTTAAGAATAAATTGGTCTTCTATCGTTAATTTGAATAGAAAGAAATAGAGAGCCTTATTACATAGGAACGTAAATTACAACATAACATACCATCAGGCTGAATACTAAAGGCAGATTTAAGTTTTACACAGTAATAAATATGATTTACAGAATTTATATAATGTGATTTGCCACGAGGGAACTCTTCGTAATGAGAAATTGCCGCTACCGTCCTTTCTTTGCTCAAACAGTAAATGGCGACGCCAGGTGTTTATTGTAAGGGAACAGCTGCCCTACAGCTGCCCTGCAACATAATAAACGTTAAAATATCAGCCCTTGTAAGATAAGCTACACCTTAACAGCTAAACCAATAATTTAATGGATATTACTTATTGTTATGCACCTATGTTCTATGGTAAAAGAGCAGCGGGTAAAACTGCTCCCAAGTCTTCAGGAATTAATTACCTCAGATAAATTTTCTTGTGCCAAGTAACGGTGCAGTATATGAGAAACCTCCCTAATGCAAACTAAAGTTCGCCAACGAGCCAGCTGTACGGAAAAACAAAAGCTAGCCACGCTCACAGAAATTATGCGCTTCGACGCTGCATGAAGGACGCCATCAGCGCAAAAGAAATACTCACTGTTAACGTCCTCTGGCGTGAGACACGTTGAGGGCAAAGATGTAGCTACGACTTTTTGGCAGGCTGATACGCACAAAGCATCTTGGCGTGGAGGTTCGAAGCTCTGCAACATCTCAGCCTCGCTTGAACTGGAGAAAAAACAGACGACCGCTTAGCACAATTGACAACTACGTCTATCTCACTCTCCGTCTCGCTTAACGCCCAAAGCTGCTAGGCTGCTACCTCCAACAGCCTCACGCTTAACAGCCGACACTTCGTTGTCTTCTCCTGGCCTAGTCCATCAGCTATTCCCTTTCTCTCCTTTGCTTGTTCCTGCAAAGTCGTTTACATCACCCATGTACTTTGTGATGCCACACTCCAGGCTTGCATCCGCACTCGCTGAAATCTCTCTTGATTCTCCCTCGTTTTCCGTCAGTCCTTCGCCTGACCTCGTGACCTCTCTCCGTCTCCTCTTCTTCCTCTCATCATAACACCCAGCTTTCTTTTTCCTATCTTTGCTTTGGCGAAATCTTCTAAATTCATCAACAGATAACCCCTCCATCTTTCTGATAATATGCTCTGTATTCGGGGCGGATCTCTTGCGCTTAGCATCGCTACGTCACACTAGCTTATTCTTTGGAAGTGAAATGAAGGTTACATGAACTTGTCACTGCGTTAAGATTTTTGTCAAAATCTTCGTTATGCTTTTTGTTTACGCAAGTGGGAACAGATGCACAGAAGCGGAAAATAATTTTTGCTAAAAGCGTAAATTTTTGAAGTTCAGTTTTCTGCTTTCTGCTTAATTTTTTACGCAAGTGGGACCCTAGCCTAAGTTTAAATTTCAAAATATCTCTACTGAGGTTCGGAAAGCTATTAAATCTGCTAAATCACAATATTATGCTCATGTGTTTCATAAAATCTCTTTTGGTAAGAGCAAGTGGAAGGAAATTCAAAATTTAATATCTGATCACTCTCAGAATATACCACATTTCTCGGGTCTGATAAGCCCACTCCTGATATGTTATCGAATTTTTTTACAAACGTTACTTCCTGTCTCTTTTACTTCCTCTGTTTCTTTTAATTCTTTTCCTTTTTCTGTCCCTTTTAGTCGTCCTACTTTTTTTGCTTTTCCCTCCTCTCCAGAAGAAATTCTTAAAGTATTTCATCGACTAAAAAGTTCGACTTTGCCTCATCCTTTAGCATTAGGTCCAGATGCTTTGATCTTTTTAGCTACTTCTTTGGCTTTTCCTTTATCGTATTTATTTATCTTTAGAGATTGAGTCATTTCCGAAAAGCTTATGCATTTCTAGGATAATTCCGATTTACAAGACTGGGGATCCAAAAGACCTGTAATTATCGACCTGTTTCAATTCTCCCTGTGTTTTCAAAAGTTTTTGAGAAATTTTATTTTACCCGGCTATCAAGTTTTGTTTCGGAATTTGATCTGATTTCGACGTTCCAACATGGTTTTACCCCAACCAGGAGTATTGATACGGAGTGCTTTGCTTTGATGGTTTTATTAGTGTAAATATGGCCGATAAGAATTTTGTGGTATTTCTATTCTTGGACTATATGAAGGCCTTTGATTCCATTCCTACTTCACTTTTAATTTTAAAACTTTCATGTTCTATAACACTCGTTGCCCCCCCTTAAATTGGTCACTTGATTTTCTTATCATATAGGTCATACCTCTTAGTCTTTTTAATATTACTTCTATACCGATAATTCGTAATCAGGGGGTCCCCTAAGGTTCTATTATTTTCCCTTTAATATTTAACTTATTTATTAATGACCTTTCTTATGTTATTACTCCCTCGTTTGCCGATTTCTCTATCTCTAATTTACAATCATCAATCGATCAAGCTCTTACAACTTTGAGTTTTTGGAATTCATTTAATCAACTTTCATTAAACACTAGCAAAACTAAATACGAGGTTAGCCCAGTAAATAATGCACCACAATTTTTTTCTCCGTCCTCAACATTGATACGAATGCGAAAATTGAGATATGCATTCTTTGAAGTTTTCGGAATGCGCGCGAAAGTTTCCGTTTCTTCCGACAGATAGTGTACGTGCAGCAATGGAACAAGATGGCGACTGTACAAGTAGCGTGTCATCATTGAATTTCTTACTACGGAGCAAGAAACTGTTGGAAAAATTCACAAACGTTTATGTGCAGTTTATGGAGCATCAGCAGTCGACAGAAGTACGGTTAGTCGCTCGGCACAAAGGGTGAGGCCATCAGAAAGCGGTTCGGCGGAGTGACAAGATGCAGCGTTCTGATGCGCTCAGAATTTCTTTCAGATAAACTTTTGATACCTTTGTACTAGAAAGTCAGCGGCTGTGCTTCAAAGAATTTCTTGAGGTACACATTGATCTCATCCTTATTATGGAACTGTCTATTGCTAACAGAATGCTGCAGCGCCGTAAACAGGCGATAATCAGAAGGGGCTAGATCAGGGTTATATGCTGGGTGAGGCAGGATTTTCCAGCTCATCCCCTTTAACTTCTGGGAGGTCGCCTTTGAGCGATGCGCTGGTGCGGTATCATGATGGTAGTCTATAGTCTCCGGAAGCAAAGCGTTTATACCAGTTGAAACATGTGGACCTGTTGACAGTATTCTTGCCAAATGCCGCACATATCAATTTATGCCTTGTGCCGCATTACTATTGCTTTATGCACTTGTGCCAGCATGAAGCAACGCAGCGCTTCTCGCGAGAGCTCCATGTTGTTGGCCATGGTTTTGTCAGTAGTTTGTTGTTGGGAGATTATGAATGGAACTTTACTATGCCAAACCCCTTCTATACCAAATAGGAGGTTCCTAAATGGTTCTATTCGAAAGTTATAGCACATTCTAGAAAAAGTCTAAAAACTTATTAGCCAACCTGATACAATATTTGAAGACAAATTGAACTCTGAAGCCTTCTACACTATGGGAATATTTGGTAACGAGGATTGTTACTTTCCGAACGATAATGCACCATGTCATGTTTCAGTTTCCATCAGTCAGTGACAAACAAACATGAATATTATTGATCTAAGGAGTTTAAATGATTAATTTTAAATTTAAATGTGGTTAGTCTCCTTTTAATGGGGAAAATCGTAAAATTAAAATTTAATAAAAACAAAAAAATAAAGTCACCAATCTTGAAAAACGATGAAGAAACTTGTGAGATGGAAGAAAACTTAAAGGATGTAGTCTATTGAAGATGTTGTTGATAGTAGAAATAAATTTCGTCTATTGAGGATGTAGATGAAGTCTTGTGAAGATAATGTTGATAGTGGAAAACGATAATCTTGAAGGAAGTGTTGGTTTTGAAATACAGATGAAATTTTGAATACTAATATATCGAATTTAAACAAGCAAAAATGGAATCTGATCACAAATTTCAGACAAACTATAACAAGAGAAGATTACAATTCACTTAGATACCACATAAACAAGCTAATTGACAACACAACTCATTACAATAAAAATAGATTATCCAAAAAAATGGAATTGGCTTATTACCAATAATTTCGAAAATAACCATAGAATACAACAACTAACGACTCAAAATGATCAACCAATCACTAATAACTTAAGAAATCAGTCACCAATAATAGCAAATAACATTAGTGATCAATATAGTGAAATCATACAACAAAATGAAGAAGCAGTTCCTAATAACCTACCAAACATCATCAATTTAACTAATGAAGATATCCCAGAAAAATGGATGAACATTTTAGAACTAGGACCGAAATTTGCATATACTGCCCCAATAAACCTAACAGATATGATAATCAACATAGAATATATATTACAAAAAGAAGAAGTAAATAATAGAGAACAAATAATCAATCAGAACATAACCACTATAATAAGGAATAATAAAGAAAATCTATATTGGCATAAGGAAATAAAAAAAATTAAAACTTATTTAGAAGATAAAGATCTAATTATAACAAAAGCAGACAAGGGTAAAATAATGGTCATACAAAAGAAAAAAGATTACATTATTAGCATAGAAAATTTCATAAAAGAAAATAAAATTTTCAAATTAGAAAATAAAGATCAAACAATACAATTCCAAAAAAATATTATTAAAAAAATAGATGAATTAAAAAAAGAAAATATAATTAATGAAGAACAACAAAAACAAATAATTCCAGTAGAAACATCACCAAATTCAATTTATGGAGTAATAAAAATACACAAAGAAGGAAATCCCATAAGAATCATAACCTCCACCAAAAAATCACCAACTTACAAACTAGCAAAATTTCTAGATAATTATTTAAAAAATTTTTTGAATTTAATTACACAATAAAAAACTAAACACTAGCCAAACAAATATTACAAAAATTAAAATTTGAGAATACAGACAAAATTTATACTATATATACAGGGTGTTTCAAAATTATGTACAATAAATTTAGTGACATATTCTTCAGGTCAAAAGAAGACGAAAATGTTCTATAGCACTTTGTCTGGAAACGATTTATTTACGCGATACAGCCAACTAAACCCGTGGCTCCAAATTACAGGAATTGTTCAAAGTGCCCGCCACCAGCTCGCACGCACGCTTCGACTCGTTGTATCCATTGGCAAAATCGTTGTCGGTGTGGATAGTCCGTTGGGTTCAGTGCCTGAACCAGTTGCAGGTGGTATGGATGCAAAAGCTGACGGTGAAGAATGCGCCAAACAGATGAGTGCGGAATGTGAACCATGGAAGAAATACGACGGGTGCTTGTCTGTGGTTCATCATGTATGATATCAAATATCACATCCTCCTCATCCGGAGAATGTGCTACAGGCCGCCCTTGTCCTGTTTGACGGCCAAAGGAACCACGCTCCCTCAAATGTCTGTCGACAGATACAAATGTTCGGTTATTTGGCAAACGTCTATTCGGAAAGCGTTCTTGGTAGAGTCTTCTTACTTCCACAGCATTTCCGTCCGCAAGACCATACATTAGGTGCATGTCAGTGTATTCTGCACTGGAATACGTGTACATGACTTTTTTTTTACGTAAATCGTAATGCGTATGTCAAAGCACGCAAACGTTCTGAAATTGATATTCCTAGTGGATGTACAGTAGTGAAACTACAGTAATGGAAACAACCGTACACAACTAATGGAACAACCCTAAAGTAGGTTTAAATGGAACAAACCACTCAACCTAGTGTTGGGTCGAAACGCTGGAACTGCTAAAATATCGTCCGCTAAGTACCGTGCTTCCCTACTGTATGATATTGGATTACTCGCAAACAAATCGTTTCCAGACAAAGTGCTATAGAACATTTTCGTCTTCTTTTGACCTGAAGAATATGTCACTAAATTTATTGTACATAATTTTGAAACACCCTGTATATAACAGCTATGTATGATAACATCCCAATCATACCAACTCTCAACATCATAAAAAATCAATTAAAAACAAAATTACCTTACACGAAAGTACTAAAAATCATACAATCCATAAATCTATGTTTCACCAACAATCAATTAAAATTCAGTGAAAAAATTTATTCACAAATTGAAGGCTTACCCATGGGTAGCCCATTATCACCAATTCTTTCCAACATCTATTTAAATAACATGGAGCACAATTTACTAAACAAATCACAGCACAAACAACACGTAAAAATATGGATGAGATATGTAGATGACATCCTAGTCATAACAAACAAACCAATAGAAATATTAATACACCTATTAGAAGAACGATATCTTTTAAAATTTACACATAACAACATGACCAACAACCGTATCACATTTTTAGATATAAACATGATAAAAAATGAAAATAATCTAGATTTTGAGATATATGAAAAGCCAACAAAAGGTAACAACATACCACAATACTTATCACAACAACCCACACACCAAAAAATTAACACTATTAAACATTATTTACAAAGAATAAAAAATCTTACATCCCCGATATATATTCCTACAAATTTAAAAAAACTTAAACTGAACCTAATAAAAAACAAATATCCAATAACTTTAATAGACAAAATTTTAATAGATGCGTTTACAAACAATACAACAAAAACTATACCAATTCTACAAGAACAACAAAAAAGATATTCAATACAATACAATAATAAAATTTTCCACAAACAGAAAAAAATATTAGAACAAATACCATACCAAAAATAACAAATAACATTACTAAAACATTAATAACCACCACCAACCTAAAAACAACAATCAATCAAAATAATAGCACAAATATCGATTTCAAAGAAATATGTCAAAATAATAGAGAAAAATAGAACTCTAGAAATATAATTTATCAAATACCATGTAAAAATTGTGAACATATCTACACAGGTCAAACTAAACGACAATTAGAAATAAGATTAAAAGAACATGAAAGAGCACTCCGCCACAAAGACAAAAACAACCATTTAGTAAATCATTGTATCAAAGAAAACCACACACCAGATTGCAATAACACAAAAATCATTGGAAAAGAAGAAAATTATAAAAAAGATTAATTACAGAAACAATAAATATCATTACAAATAACAAAAATTTAGCCAAGCCATCAATAGAGATAAACAATAAATGGACACTACTTTTAAACAACAATTACCCTAGTATACAATAGCCAACAATCATAACCAACAATTACAACCAACTTAGTTTCATCATTTTTATATCAATTGTTAAATTCTTATTTCAACTGTTTTCACCATTCAAAAATGTTTTATTCTACTGATGATGAGAAATATTCTCGAAAACGTTTTATATAAATTTTATCCCAAATATTTGGATCACCCTCTTCAAAATTTCATCTGTATTTCAAAACCAACACTTCCTTCAAGATTATCGTTTTCCACTATCAACATTATCTTCACAAGACTTCATCTACATCCTCATAAGACTAAATTTATTTCTACTATCAACAGCGTCTTCAATAGACTACATCCTTTAAGTTTTCTTCCATCTCACAAGTTTCTTCATCGTTTTTCAAGATTGGTGACTTTATTTTTTTGTTTTTATTAAATTTTAATTTTACGATTTTCCCCATTAAAAGGAGACTAACCACATTTAAATTTAAAATTAACAAACATGAATGTCTATCGCCTTCCATGACTCGCACAGAAGTCTGATCTTAACGCAATCGAGCATTTGGATAAGTTGCAGCGTAGAGTAAGGGAGCAACATCCGAAATCCACTGATGACATGACTATTTTCTTGCAGGAAAAATGGATTCTGTACCTAAAGCAGTTTATGGGAACCTTGTAGAAAGTATGCCCAGAAAGATGACTGGCATAATTTTAGCACGCGGCAGTTCAACAAGATATGAAATAAGATATCACTTTCCCGTACCTGTTCATTGTCCTTTCTATTATTGTAGTGCATTTTCATTCCTCTAAAGCTCCTAAGCTTCATGATAGATAAAATTTCAATTGTGCCCTATGGTACATATAGGATTAAAGTTTCGATAAACCGTTTTAAGTACCAGAATGATGGTGAAAAAGTACATGGCAATGGGCGACACGATAGAAGAAATCAGAGCAGCTTATCTTTGAAACCAGGTATTAATCAGTGTTATATTTGGTGGCTGTTTCCTGTAAGTAACGTATTTTGTTTTCTCCTCTGAAAAATGATCGATGATTCTGTTTAGGCAACGATATAGAGAGACAAACTATATGCATCTGGTAGACGCCATCTTTTGTTCTGTCGATGCCAGTGCATTCTATCACATAAAACTTTTATAGTTTTTATAACATGCTAAAAACGATACATGCGATACATGATTATGTTATTACGTTCAAAAGTTATTAAATATTGTTATGGTACACATTTTTATTGACACTTTGTAAGTCTACTTGTTCTTATCCATAATGGTAAATCAAGCCAAGTTATCTAAATCTCTCACGTTTAGATGTTAATATGGTACTTTCCAGGGGGAAAAACCCTGCATCTTCAGAACTGTAATAAATATTAAAAACAATTGCTAATTCCTTATATCCTTTATGATCTTTACAGTACAATTCAATAATACATGCTTTAATTATTTCATTCTAGATGGAAGTAAAAAATAGTTGCAGATACCTTTTCCTGGCCATCTGGCTGTTTATTTCCCTAGTGCAGATAGCAAGAGGGTTTCCTGATGGGGCACCTGTGGAAGCCTGCCCAACCATGGTTCCACTACATCAGACCATTCAACCTATGTCAACTCCTGCTCCATTTGTCGTTAAAGTGGAAAAGGTTTCTATTTTCCCCGGTGAAACAATCACAGGTAAAATTGGAAAGAAATGCACCTTTAATGAATTAGAATTTTAATATTAATTTTAATTTTTACTTTAGTTTTGCTAATACTGTAATTCTTATTTTCCTCCTCAGTGAGTTTAGAAACTCTTCCGCAGAAATTTCGATACTTTCAAGGTTTCCTTATTGTTGGGGTGGCTGCGAATAATTTCTTAGTGAAGTTAGGGTCATTTGCGACTAAGGAAGAAAAATACCTGCCTTGTGGTTCCAGTGCATCTGTGAGTTTTTATAGAAATGGTTTATTTGTTTAATATTTTTGTATTTAGTGTATTATCATTAATTTATGGATATACAGTCTGCAGTTACACATTCATCACGAAGGAAGAAAACGAGCATTAATTTAAGATGGACTGCACCTTCTGATTACCATGGACCTGTAATATTTGTGTAAGGACTTTATAATGATCTTTTTCCTTTTCCTAATTATTAAATAAAAATGAAGTTTTCTATTCAAATAACTTAAAAGATTAACAAAATTAGCGGATTTTCATATTTTATAAACTAGGAAATTGTAATTACTTATAAAAAACCATAAAAAATAAGAATTACAACAAAACAGGGAAAACACTCCTGCTCACCAAGTAGTATTTTCAACGAAAATTTTAATAAAATTATAGGACAGCCAAAACTGTGGGCACTATGGTAACAACAAACGATAAAAAGAACCCACTAATTCACATAAATGAATTTTATAAAATAAAAACTCCTATGTGCATTTCAGTGCTCTCTATCTCTTTCGTCAGTGTAAAACATGTGAAAATAACGACAATCTACAACCGACCAGTGAAATGCACATTTGTTCAGGTGAGGCGTAAACAGTGCTTACACGAATTTCACCTTTCCGAAATAAATTCCACATGAAATACACCGAAATAGGCAAGAAGCCTGACTAACCCAAAGAGGTCTTCCATTATGAAAAAAAAAATAAGATTGACGATTGTAAGAAGAGTGGGAGAGGGGGAGGGGGAGCGTGGTATTACCTCTTCCAATAATCCGGATAGGAAACGTTGCCAATGTTTTCGAAGTGACATCAAGCATATGCCTCGGTTTTCTATACTTTCCATGCCACTTCATTTCCATCCGGTTATTCAGTATTCCAGCCACCAGGTCATTGTCATGGTTCTTCATCATCTGCACCATGTTCATCAGGAGATCTTGGACACACTTTCCAATATGAGTCATGTTCAGATCCGAGTGGATGTAATGATTTTCTACGGTCCTTCTTCCATGCTGCACAATGGCCCTTAGGGTAACATTCTGGAACGACTGGAGTTCACTTCATCTGCTTCTACAAATAGTCGCCCACGCAGGCATAGCATAGAGCAGGATGGTCCGAGTCCCTGTCTTGTACAGTAGTAATTTACACTACATGTTCAAAGGAGTTGGGACACCCTTGTGAACACATGGGATGTTTCATCTGGATTGGACTGGGCCCGGTCATCAAGGTGGACGGAAACCTCAATGCTGATAGCTACAGGACCATTCTGGAAAACGTGGCACTTCAGCGCTGTGGGAACACTTCGGTGACGGGCCGTTCCTCTTCCATCACGATAATGCGCCTTGCCACAAAGCAAGATCCATATCGACTGGTTTGACGAGATGCGGGTTGAAGAACTGGATTGGCTCGCCCACAGTCCTGATCTCAACCCCATCGAACATGTTTGGGACGAATTGGAACGACCTGTGAGATCCAGGATGGTTCGCACTACATCTGTCCAGGAACTGATCACGACACTCCTCGAGGAATGGAGGTCAATACCTGTGGACACATACCGTAAACATGTGGACAGTATGCCATGTAGGGTGGAGGTAGTACTGATTGAAGCTTTTTGCGGCTTTACACCAGAGCAACAGGTGTCCCAACTCCTTTGATCATGTAGTGTATTGTCGATGCCGAGGGCGCTGTTTCTACCCAGGAGCGTTATAAGGCTGTATTTAGCTCTCTTTTCTTTGCTCAGAGCAAAAGTTATGTGACGATTCCAGGAGAGTCTCGAGTCGATGATAACGCCAAGATACTTGTATTTATTAACCCATTTGAGTTTCTTATTGAATAGAACCAGAGATTCCGGGGGACACTTAAGTTTTTTGTTGAAGTACACGGCTTTGCATTTTCCGACGTTAATATTTAGTTTCCAGCAATTAAATCAGTCCACGAACTTCTTCATAGCGTTCTGCATACGAGTAATATCATCAGCACAGAAATATAAATTACACTTCTCGGGTTTTGGAAATTGTGCACAAAATAATTAAAGAACACAGGACCCAGGACAGAACCCTGTGGGACACTAGCCTTTACCTTGCGGGGAGTGGAGAAGTTTTCGCCAACTTTGGCTTGATAGAACCTTCGCTGAGAAAGGATCTCACCATCATAATCAAATCAGAAGGGAACCCAACCCGTCTCTAACCATCTTGTAGATTAGCCCTTCGTGCCACACTTGATCGAAACCCTTACTGACATCAAGAAAAACCACGCCACAGTATCTTGAAATGTTCAGTTGGGTGCTCAGCTCTTAAACAAGCCTCCATATCTTCATTTGATACAAATGGGCGGCACGAAAGCCAAAGTGCTCTTTCCGAAGTAGATCATTGGTGAGACAATGGTCCTTGAACCTGGTGAGGATCGTTTTCTCCAATAATTTAGACATCGGCGAGGGTAGGCTGATAGGTCGGTAGCTCGCGGGAATTGCAGGATTTTGCTCCGTGCCTGGGGATACTTATCTAATAGACTGCTTCCAAGCAGTCGGGATATAGAAAAACTTCCAACAGTCGGTTATGATATTCGAGATGTCGCTAATAATGTTCTTTCGGAGATTCTTTAAAGCGTTATTATTTACCTTGTCTCATTCTGGAGCCTTCCCCTTTTTCAGATTTATTATGATGGTAGCGATTTCTCCGGCCTCGATGATGATCCTAGTTGTAGACTGTGGGGCTTCATAAATGTTGGCAAAACCATCTTCCACAGTCTGCGACATGAGCTGACTCGCGAGATTATTGTTATCAGGAGTAACAAACTGCATCTCTAGAGAATCTGCAGTTATCTGAGCTTTATCCTGATTAGTTTGGACGTAATTACCTTGAGGGGAGCGAAGTGGAGAAAGCGTATCATTCTTCTTCTTCTGAGCTCTAACCATGTTCCAAATGGAATTGTCGCGAGCCGATAAGCTTTTGAACTTGTCATTCCACCTAGCGTCGCGTAACTCTTTTATTTCTTCCTAGACTCTTCGTACTAACCTGTCATATTTTGTTTTTAGCCAAGGTACACGATAACTTTGCCAAAGCCTACGCGTCTTGTTTCTTTCTGCAATCAAGCGTTGCATTCCTGGGGTAAGCACAATACGATGAGGAGATTTATCTTTCAATAGATAGGCACTAGGTTCATTGGCACTATTTATTCGCCTGGTGATGTCTTCATCACGTTGATCGATGTCATCCGTGCAGTTTGCTCTATCGATTTGGCAGTCATGGTCCTTCAGGATTTCTTTGAAGAGCTTCCAATCTTGTTGATACTTGACTTTTTCTCTGAAATTGATGTTAACATTGTCAAAGTTTAACGCCACAGGCTTGTGGTCAATAAATCGTGAAGATGTTGTATGGCTTGAAGAAACCCTTCACCAGTGAGATATCCAACACATCACTTACAGGGGAATGGTCACAGCCCTGCAGCAATGATGTCATTCTTACTTTGCGTATACCGGTATAGAATCATGCCATTGTAGTTCTGTGTTCTGGAGTTCCAGCTTGGATGTTTGGCATTAAGGTCATCAGCTAATATAACTGGAATATCACCGTCAAAGAGTTCATCGAGACGCTGACGTCGAGAGCATGTTTAGGTGAATTGTAGAGCGCCACGAACTGCACTTCACCAAGGGAGATGCCATTGATGATGATGGACGCCGTGTTTAATTCCCTTCTTGATGATGATCGAGCACCACCAGAGGCACATCTTGCAGTGTTTAGAGTCATCCCGATCGTTATGGTACCACAATCAGGTAGCTTGAAATCTCGGCTTGGCTTGATGTGTGTTTCACAGAGGAAAGCAACGTCGATTTCCTGCTTCAACAAAAAGTTGTGGAATTCTATATGCTTTCGTGGAACCCCCCTAGCGTTCCATATCACGCACCGAAGTTCACCTTTGTTGATCTCAGTATAATGTCGTGTAGCCATGATAAAATTAGTTAGCCGTAAGGAGCCCACTCAACTGTGGGAAACATTTGCCTAAATATGTAAGCAAATGACAAATTCGTCCTATCTGTTTATATATACCTTGTAGGCCGTTAATGTGTAGACCTTTTCCCTCCACCTTAGACACTGCAGTTGCAAAGGATTTGTCCGTGGTTAGCTTGGAACTATGCATCCTTTTAATCTGGGGATATTTGGACATTTTGTATTGCTTGAAGTGCGCTGTCCTCCACATCTTATGCACTTCAGGGGGTCTTGTCCGTTATTCTTGGGGCAGTGTCTTGACTGGTGTGCCTCTGCGCATTTGTTGCAACGAAGGTGTTCCGTGCAGCCCATGGATACGTGTCCAAAGCGCAGGCAGTTGTAGCACTGTAGTGGCTTCTTGTTCCTTCGGAAGACTTCTACTAGAATTGGTAGAGGACCAATACGAGTGACACTCTTCAATGACTGGTTATCTTCGCTATTGGGGAGCAGAAACAAAACCAAGGCACATCTATTGATCCTTTGGCTTTCCTAAGTCTGATTAGCTTTTCCGGAAAGTAGCTAGCTCTTCTTAGGTGTTCTTGAAGGTCTTCCAGATGGTATGTTACATCCATATTTCGAATCACGAACTTCAATACCTTCTCAGACTTTAGTTGATGGTGCTGAATTTTCAAAATATCGTCAGCTTTGGTACTTACGACGCGTTTCTTATAAATAACTTCTTCTAGGCATTAGTGAAAATAACAGACAATCGACAATCGAACAGTGGAGTGTACATTTCTTCGGATGGGAAGAAAGCAGTGTTTTCACGAAGCTTACCCTACCAGAATAAATTCCACATAAAATACACTTAAATTGGCAAGAAGCCTGACTAACCCCAGAGGTCTTCCACAATATGAAAAAATAATAAGATTGACGATTGTCAGAAGATTGGACGAGGAGGAGGGGGTGGTATCTTCTTCCAATAATCCAGGAAGGAGACGTTGCCAATGTCTTCGAAGTTGACATCAAGAATAGGCCTCGGTTTTCTATACTTTGTATGCCACTTCATTTCCATAAGGTTGTTTAGTATTCCAGCCACCAGGTCATTTTCATGGCTCTTCATCTTCTGCACCTTGTTCATCAGAAGATCTTGGACACACTTACCAAGGTGAGTCATGTTCAGATCCGAGTGGATGTAATGACGTTTTTCGGTCCTTCTTCCATGCTGCGCAATGGTCCTCAGTGTAACATTCTGGAACGACTGGAGTTCACTCCATCTGCTTTTACATATGTATGCCCACGCAGGCATACCATAGAAGAGGATGGTCCGAATCATTTTCTTGTACAGTAGCAGCTTATTGTCGATGCTGATGGCACTGTTTCAACCCAGGATAGCTATGAGGCTGTACTTAGTCTTCTTTGCTTTGTTCAGAACCTAAGTCACGTGACAGTTCCATGAGAGTCTTCAGTCGATTATAACGTCAAGGTACCTGTAATTGTCGACCCATTCCAGTTCCTTATTGAATAGGGGTACCCGGTCATTTGGCCGACGGACATTTGACCGACGGACACTTGGCCGACGGACATTTGACCGAACGGACATTTAGCCGAACTGACATTCGACTGAACGGACATTTGGCCGAACGGACATTCGACCGAACGGACATTTGGCCGAACGGACATTCGACCGAACGGACATTTGGCCGAACGGACATTCGACCGAACGGACATTTCACCGACAGACATATGAACGAACGGAAATTTAACCGACGGGGAAAGCCCTGCATTTCATCGACATTTGGACATTTAATAGGGAAAAACATGTTTAAAGGAGGTTATTTCGTATAACGAATCTTATGAGACAAATCTGTTTAATTCTTTCTACTAAGCAAGCATATTGTGTGGACCCATAGAATTATTCTTTTTTGTATGTCTTTTTAAAAGAATATTTTACTTCTATAGAATGAGATACTCATTAGTGATGGGCAATATTTGATATTAGTATCGTGGTATTAAAAGTTTATTTCATACACATCAGGTTTCTGTCCTGCTTTATGAAACACAAAAATTCTAATATCGGATAGTATCAAATACGAAAATTCTGACAGTATCGGTGACTCTAAAATATGCGATACTAAAGTATCGCCCATAGGGTTTGCGATATTCTTTGATATCAATAAATATCGCAATATTTTGGTCCTTAGTCGACTAAAAGAGGACTAAATATTTGATTATTTCGATTCATTCCGGCGTTTTTTGTTTCCATTATTAAAATAATCCGAAGGCTTATCCTCTTCAGGGAATTTTACGAAATGGTTTTGCTAGACACCCTGTTAATTTCTTTAAAAAATTAGTCGTTTTGTGTGATTTAGTCGAATAAATTTCCAAGCCATTCGAATAAAATCGCCGATTACTAAAATTTTATTCGATTAGTCTATTCGACTAACGGCAAATGAATATCGCACATCCCTAATCATTAGGTTAGGTTGGTAAAGAGATGGCTTTCTATACGGTCCACGTTTTCGGCAGTGAAATCCCATTAATGTTTTAAATTACATAATTACGCCATGCACTATATATGTCAGATATTCGGGTAGAGTGTCCATATCTCTGAAAACTCTGAAAAAGAACTCTACATTGAAAAATGTCAGAAATACTCAACCCATTACCAGTTGATTTTCATATTTGATACTATCCGATAAAGCAGAACAGAATTTTTTGATGTGTATGAATAAATTTTTAATACACGATAATGGTATCAAATATCGCCCATCACTAATGAGTATCTCATTCTATAGAAGTAAAATATTCACTTAAAAAGACATATAGGAAAAGAATCGATATTATTTAATAATACATGACCCTAAGTTGCATTTTGTCCCGTTCCCATCTTAACCTACCTAACGTTTTTTCTCCGTCGGTTAAATTTCCGTTCGGTCATATGTCCGTCGGTGAAATGTCCGTTCGGCCAAATGTCCGTTCGGTCGAATGTCCGTTCGGCC
>JAHWFO010037430.1:1398678-1473886 GCA_023313115.1 Rhysida immarginata
CGGCCAAATGTCCGTTCGGTCGAATGTCCGTTCGGCCAAATGTCCGTCGGCCAAATGACCGGGTACCTGAATAGGACCAGAGAATTCAGTGGACGCTTAAGCTTTTTGTTCAAGTACTCAGCTTTGCATTTTCCGACGTTTAGGTTCAGTTTCCAGCAATTAAACCAGTCTTCAAATTTCTTCAAGGCGTTCTGCAGACGAATGATAACGTGAGATGGCTGGTGCGCCCATTCCATGAAGGCAGTATCATCAGCATATAAATATAAATTACATTTTTTGGTTTTGGAAAATCATGTACAAAATAATTAAATAAAACAGGCCCAAGGACAGAGCCTTGTGGGACACCAGCAATTACTTTGTGGGGAGTGGAGAAGTTTTCGCCAACTTTAGCTTGATAGAACCTGTCACTAAGAAAGGATTTTACCATCAAAATCAAATCAGGAGGAAACTCGTCTCTAATCATCTTGTAGATTAGCCCTTCGTGCCACACTTGATCGAAACCCTTACTGACATCAAGAAAAACCACGCCACAGTATCTTGAAATGTTCAGTTGGGTGCTCAGCTCTTAAACAAGCCTCCATATCTTCATTTGATACAAATGGGCGGCACGAAAGCCAAAGTGCTCTTTCCGAAGTAGATCATTGGTGAGACAGTGGTCCTTGAACCTGGTGAGGATCGTTTTCTCCAAAACTTTGGACATCGACGGGAATAGACCGATAGGTCGGTAGCTCGCAGGAACTGCAGGATTTTGCTCCTGCTTGGGGATACGTAACACAATAGATTGCTTCCAAGGAGTCGGGAAATAGGAAAACTTCCAGCAATCACTTATGATATTTATTTATTTATTTATTTAAATAAGTAAGATAAAAAATACAACAACGCCCACCCGAGCCAGAATGGTCAAAGACCGACAAGTGAGGCTCAGGGGGCGAAAAAAATTAACAAGGGAAAAAAATAATAAATGTTAGTAAAAACTATCAATGGTAACAATAAATAAAACAATAGAAAATCAAAACCAAAATAAAAACTGATAACAAATCAAGATTGACCGAGGACATAATTTAGAGGGCCTAGCATAGTTTCAGGAAATTAATTTAAGATTAAATACGGCAAAAAGATGCAAATAATCAATATCGAAAATAATATAATAAATATTAATGATTTCATCTATGTAGCAGTAAGTGGAAAAACAACAACAATGCAAAAACACAGAAAAAATCACAGCAGCATCAAAGTTATATACTAAATTGATATGCCAGTGAACAAACCTTATCATAATTTAAACAAATAAATAGTATACTACAGAAGAACTTTTACATAAAAAATACTGAAATTAATTTAAGGCTAACATAAACATAAATTTAACATGTAATTTTTTTATAGTTTTGCGAAAAATACGATAGGGAGACAATAGACGAATTTCAGGAGGCACCTGTGACCAATACTTAACACCGACAAAAGATATACATCTATTCCTATAATTCAAACGGGACATTGGAAAATAAATATCTTGAGCGTTCCTGGTCGGATAATTATGCCTATCGTTATTACAGCAAATAATTAAAGGAGTAGTAACAGTAAGTAAAGAATTGACAATCTTATATACAAACGAACATAGTTGAAGAAAATAAATTTGCTGCACAGTCAGAATACGCAAACTAGAAAAATAGTGGGTTACAGATGACCGCTTAGGAACATTAAGAAAAGTACGGAGAAACCACTTTTGGAGCTTAAGAATCCTAGTTAAATTGTAAGTGTTAGTAGAGCCCCAGAATATTACTCCAAAACAAAGAAAAGAATGGATCCATGAATAATACAATAATAGTAAAATGTTGCGAGGTAAAAAATTTAACCTGGAAATCAGGCCTTGTCTCGTGTTTAGCTTGAGCAGAAGGGAATTCAAATGGGAATGCCAGGAAAGATCATAAGATAGAGTGAGACCCAAATACTTAAAAGAAGTAGTTCTCGTAACAAGACTACCATAATAAATTGGAAAAAAACTCGATAAATTTAGCTTATTGCGTTGATGGAAAGGCATAGCTTTTGTCTTATCAATGTTTAATTCCAGAGAATTGGCCATACTCCAATTCCTTAACTTATCTAGAGCATCATTCAAAGAACGATGTCGTTGATGTCGTGGTTAGAAGATAATAAAGTAACGTCATCAGCATATAAGATAATTTTTGTGGAAGTAAAAAATGAAGGTAAGTCATTTATAAATAAATTAAATAGTAGAGGGGAGAGTATAGAGCCTTGTGGGACTCCAGTATTCCTAGTTATAATGGAAGAAGTTGCTCCTGAATAAGCCATAAAATACTGTCGATTAGAAAGAAAATCAGTTAACCATGCTAAGGGTGGGCCATGAATATTAAATATATTGGCAAATTTTAGTACAAGTTAATCAATTGGCACCGAATCAAATGCTTTAGTGAAATCAACAAAGATCGTCGCCACATATTTATTGGAGGCCATTTCAGAGGAGATAAATTCAATGAGCTCATGACATGCAGTATCGAGACTTCTGCCAGGAGTGAATCCATGCTGAGTGGGATGAATTAGATTATAAGAAAGAATAAAGTGTGAGAGACGTTTAAAGAATAGTTTTTCAAATAGTTTAACAAAAAGAGGTAAAACAGAAATAGGGCGATAATTAATAAACAATTTAGGGTCTCCCTTTTTAAAAATTGGGGTAACTTTAGTACGTTTAAGAGAGGTAGGATAGATTCCGGAAGACAATGAGGTCTTGAAGATTATTGTAAGAGGTAAAGCTATAGCTGATTTAAGAGCGATGATTACATCAGCACGGAATCCCAGCAAATCAGGTACGGTACTGCATGTTAGTTGCGAAATCGTTCGACAGATTTCCTCAGGAGTGCTGGTATGGAGAAAAAACTTGGTGGAACTTGCGAATCTTTACAAGTATAACTAATACTTGAATGTTCTTAGTCGGCTGATCCTGAGACAAAAGAGTAGTTAAAAAGCTGGTCAAATTATCTGAAGAGACATTGTCCGATAGGGAAAAAGTTGAATGTGAAACAGAAGAACAAGAGGATAATTTTTTTAGAAGACGCCATTTATCTTTATTGTAATGCAATCGCCCAAACAGAGAACTAAAGTAATTAGATTTGGGTAGACTAATTTGGCTCTTAACCGAATTCGAATAGTTCTTATTTTTCCTTAGTAAAGCCGGGGTAGGGTTTTGACGATGTTTTAAATATAAAAAATTTTTCTTTTTCACCAGCACCAGAATCGATGGTGTTATCCAAGGATTACGCTGAGCTTTGCAAGTAAGAATCGAATTACGAGCTGGTACCAGAGTAAGGTAACGATCATATCCGAAGAGCAAATGATATAAAAAAATAGTAAATAAATGATTCGGATCATCGTTAGTTGACAACAGAGCAGACCAGTCGGTAGCCAATAGAAATGAATTGAGAACTGCAATACGCGCTGGGGAGACAATACGGAAATGTTTAAGTTTAAAGTTAGCAACAGGAGAAATATAAGTGTTAAATACAGTTAAAAAAGGAAAATGGTCGGAGATTGACATATCAAGAGTGTTACTAAAAATATACCCTTTAAGGTTAGAGAAACAGGAATCAATGGCCGAGTATGTATGATGGTAAGAGGTTGGTTGGTTGGTTGATTAGACATTTTGGCGTCGACTACTAAGATCATTTTGCGCCTTTTACACAAGTTATTAGCCCGGGACAAACACAAACATCCATGCCCACGGCGGGATTCGAACCCACGCCCAGGCGGACTCGAGAACTAGAAAGCCTACGCCCTAGCCCTCTCGGCCACGATGGTAAGAGGAGTAGTGAGAAAAAGAATAGGTAGTAGGAGACAATCCCGACCGAGTAATAGGGTCTAAGAGAAGATTAAATGAAGAGGAAGGCTTATTAAGATCAATATTGAAATCACCAACCAAAAATAACGATTTTCCGGACCGCTGCAAATCAAGAATGGCTGAAGATAGAAAAGCTCAGAAAGAAGAAAAATTACCAGAAGGAGGACGATAGAGAGAAACGATAACAAATTTATTATTTACCGTAATTGTCAAAACTTCATAATCATCGGAAACAAGTGAAAAATTAGAATTAACAGTAAAAATTAAGGCCTCAGAAATATAAATACAAACACCTTCGCCACGTTTATTACTACGATTTATCTAAGTAGATTGATATGTAGGAATAGCAGGGATATCTTGAGAGTCATGGGACCATGTCTCAGATAGAACAATTAATTGTGGTTGAATAGCTAATGAATGGAGATTAACTAAAATAGATGGAAAATTAGCTGGCATACTGCGAATGTTAAGATAAAGCAAAGATAAATTACGGTCAATTTCAGAGTTGGAATTAGAAGAAATAAGTGTATTCAGAGTGCTGATAAAAAACAGAAAATTTAAAAGGGACCATATCAACTGGAAATAAAAGATCAAAAAGACAACCTGAAAAACAAAAAACGAAAAAGAAAAAAGAAACAAATAACAAAAACGAAGAAAAAATTAAAAAAGAAAAAGGAAAACCAGAAATAAAGAATAACAGAAATAAGGAATAGCGGAAAAGGAAAAAAAATGCAAATAAATGAAACAGAAGAATATCTACTATTCATAATCAATTAAACAAATATTGCAAAAATTACAAAGAACTGAACAATCAAATTAAATATATTTAAAAACTGCCAAAGGTTATGTGGAAAAAGCAATAACGAATAACAATTAAAACTTCTATAAATAATACATTATAGAGTCAAAGTTACCCATGACTAAGACTAAACTTCGAAGGCAAAAAACTATGACTGGTTTACCAGATTAAAATTATTCAACGAGGATAATAGTATCACCTTTCCCGATGCATTCTTAGTGAAAATTCGGCCGCCGAAACTCCAAGCATTCTTTGGGCCAAACTTGGCCTTGGCAGCTCGAAGTAACCGGTAACGAGTTGATATAAGATCCTCTAATATCACCATCGGAGAATTGCGCAACTTGTATCTGTTCTTGATAATCGAGTCTTTTAAGGCCGGTGATGCTAACTGGGCCAGGATCGGTCGATTAGGTTGTGAAGACCGGGGATCAACTCGATGAATTGCTAAGAAATCGGAACAATTCATTGAGATGTCGAGTTTGTTGGAGATCATTGTTGAAATTTCTTGATTTAATTGTTCTGATGTTTTCTCGGGAACACCGAATATCCGGATGTTCGATCGCCTGGAGTATTGTTCAAGATCATCTAAGTTCTTAGAAGCGATGTCTAGACGAGTCGATAATTCATGAAGAGATGGGGAGTTGACTTCCTCAACCCTCGCTTGAAGATCGCTGAGTTTTTGTTCAATGTCATTAAGCCTGTTGAAGGTTGACTCCATGTTATCGACGAAGGGGTCGAGTTTTGCCAACAATTCAGTAAATTTAAATTTTTCGTCTAATGCTTCCACAAGCTTATCAATTAACTGAGAAATTAATCAATCTAATGAAACTGGGTCAGCAAAATGAGCCACAATACCTTTCTGGGTGGATATAGAAAGAGGATCCTCCGAAGCAAGACGACTTGGTGAGTCAGTATTAGAAGAACGAGTGGCAAGGGGTTTTTGCCTAAAATTTTCATTTTTGCTATCTCGTGGCATCGTGAAATAAAATAACAGATAAAGTCCCAAATATAGTTACTTGAAATGTAGGAATTCAAATATAGCTTAAACTGCCAGATTGAGTAAATTCGTCCAAAATAATTACATAATCCTAATCCGCTATCCAAGAGCAGCTCAGAAACAACCTGTCAGCTCCGCCATCTTGAAATTAAAGATATTTGTCATGTCATTAATAATGTTGTTCGGCAGATTCCTTAGGGCGTTATTCCTTACCTTGCCTCTTCCTGGAGCTTTCCTCAGTTTGAGATTTCTGATGATGGCAGCTATCTCGTCAGTCTCGATGTTAATCTTCGATGTAAGTTGCGGGACTTCATCAAGTTTGATAAGACCGTCTTCCACACATAGGGTCCTGAGCTAACTCTCAGGATTCTTCTTATCAGGAGTAACAAACTGCATCTCTAGGGAATCTGCAATTATGTGTGCTTTATTCTGATTAGTTTGGACGTAATTATCTTGAGGGGTGCAAAGTGGAAGCGTATCATTCTTCTTCTTCTGTAGAGCTCTAACCATGCTCCAAATGGAGTGAGCCTTTTTCACGGTTACGAGACTTGAGAAATGGCGGCGTCCTTGGCAGAATGAAAACGAGGCTGACGGGTGAAATTCACACACGGAAAAGCACTGTATGTGCTAATTTATAGATTAATAAAGACGAAACTGTTTAATTACTGGATTTTAACTCAGGATATTTCACGGATTCACTTGATGGATTAAGATTAGTTAAGAAGGAGGCTATTCCAAATAAATTTGTGTTGCGAAATAGACCAAAACGAATGACTAAAGAAAATAACTTCAAAAATCACTATACTATCATTATTTTTATTTATTTATTTATTTATTTATTTATTTATTTATTTATTTATTTAATTAATTATTTATTTATTTAATTTTTCGTTAATTAATATTAAAATTTGATATAAATTATATTGAATATAATTCATGAATTTAACATATACCTTTTGTATAATAAATTTTATTATTTGTATAATTGAAATCAATTAAAATTATATTGGGATGTTATATTTTTATTTTTTTTTTATTTTCATTTTTAGTTTTTCTTATTTGTTATATTTTTATATCTATATGGCAAGATCAATTAATCAATCAATTAATTAATGGATCTTAATAACATTTTACATATCTGTGTGCAAGTAACAATATAAATGTAAATGCACTGACAATGATTGTTTATTGCAATCCCTGCAATGAAAATAATAACAAATATGACAAAAAGTTAAAAGAGATAGTTTAAGAATCTCCTTCCAAAAACCAAGTTTATGACGAACGTCAAGACTACCCAATATGACAAATTGACAGAATAAATAAAAGTTCAAGTATTTAGGAGAATTTAACAAAACGGATCAGAGAAAAAAGCTTTTAAAGCAAGAGTCAGTAAGAAGAAATCGGCCTATTTCCTCACCAAAGATATCTATAAGAAGTCAATATCATTCAAAGCTAAACTTTGGCACTAAACAACACTAATACGCCCAGAAGCACTTTATACGGCTAAGTGTCTGACCCTGATCAAAAAAATGTTAACTCAAGAACTTAAAGTAGCTAAAAGAAAAATATTAAGAAAAATGTTGGGGTCAATATTTAAAGTACGTCGCAACAATGAAATATACACACATAATGAAAAAATTACTGATACTGTACCGTTAGGAAAAGGAGAATAGTTTTTTATGAAAATCTTGAAAGAATAAACCCCAATAGAATCACAGGAAAAATTTCCAAATATATTTCAAAATTGAAAATAGCCAATACTTGGATAAATGAAACACAAAAGAACACAGAAGAATTACAAATTTCACAAGCAGACATATAAAAACGTACACCACATGAAACCAGGTTGGTACAATCAAAAGGCTTTCGGGAAAAAATGAAGAATTAAAACGGCGCATTTTGGACTCAGGAAAGGAATAATAATGAGTTGAAAAGAACGTAGTCCATTGCGGGTTATTCAACAACACAACAACAACAACAACGACGACAAAATAAACCTCATTTGTCAAATGAATTTGAAGTAATGATCATCATTGAGAGGAAACTGAAAATTTTTATATATGTCTTGAAAATTGTAATTTGCTCCTGAAAACAATGAACGGTTTGATTTGATCAACAGTTTCCAGATTTCTCTCGGTTCCTTAAGCCTTGGATCTAACAATTTCTTTTACATCCTTCAATGATACCTGTGGTAGTGCATTTAAAAAAAGGGACTGAATAAGCTTTCATTCCTTCGCAGCAAGCTGCGCTTCACCAGTCAGCCTCGTTTTCGATCGAGCATGAGCGCGGCCATAATCTCGCGCTTTCTCGTTTGAAAAGGCCCATTGTCGCGAGCTGACAAGCTTTTCAGCTTGTCATTTTATCTACGGTCGCGTAACCTTTCATTTCTTCCTGGACTCTTCGTACTAACTGTTATATTTGGTTTTTAGCTAAGGTACATGATAACGTTGCCAAAGCCTATGGGTCTTGTTTCTTTCTGCAATCAAGTGTTGGTTTCCTGGGGTAAGCACAATTTCATGAGGAGATATATTTTCCAATGGATGGGCACTAGCTTCAGTGTCACTATTTATTCGCCTGGTGATGTCTTCAATACTTTGATCAATGTCATCCATACAGTGTGCTCTATCGAGTTGGCAGTCATGGACCTTGTGGATTTGTTTGAAGAGCTTCAAATCTTGCTGATAATACGCACAATAACCGCGTAGCTTGAAATCTCAGCTTGGCTTGAGTTGTGATTCACAGAGGAAAACAACGTCGATTTTCTTCTTCAACAGAAAGTTGTGAAATTCTATACGCTTTCGGGGAACCCCCCTAGCGTTCCATATCACGCATCGAAGTTCACCTTTGTTGATCTCAGTATAATGTCGTGTAGCCATGATGAAATTAATTGGTCTTAAAGAGCCCACTCTACTGCGGGCAACGTTTGTCTAGATTTGTAAACAAATGACATATTCGTCCAAATTGGTTATACATACTTGTAGGTCGTTAATGTGGAGCCATTTTTCTTCCGGCTTAGACACTGCAGCTGCAAAGGATTTGTCCGCAGTCACCTTGGAACTATGCATACTTTTAACCTGGGGATATTTTGGACAGTTTGTATGATTGATGTGTGCTGTCCTCCACATCGTTTGCATTTCGGGAGGGGTTGTCTTGTCCTTGGGGTAGTCTCCTGACTGGTGTGCCTCTGCGCATTTGTTGCAACGAGGATCTTCCATGCAGCCCATGGGTAAGTGTCTGAAGCGTAGGCAGTTGTAGCACTGTAGTGGCTTCTTTTTCCCTCGGAAGACTTCTACCAGAAGTGCTACTGGACCGATATGGGTGACACTCTAGAATGACTGAGGAGCAGAACCGAAACCATAAGCACATCTATTGATCTTTTGGCTTTCCTAAGCCTGATTACCATTTCTGAAAATTAGTTAGCTCTTCTTAGGTCTTCTTGAAGGTCATCTGGATCATACGTAACGTGTATATTTCGAATAACGAACTTCAACATCTCGGACTTCAGTTGATGATGCTGAATTTTCAAAATGTCATCAGCTTTGATACCAGCGACGAGTTTCTAATAAATAACTGCGTCTAGGCATTTCACTTTTACTGTCTCTGCTCTGCCTGTATGCATTAGGATTTTTTTCTAGTGGTACATGCTTCTTAATCACGCCCAGAATTTCTTTAAGAGGTTTACCATGAGTGCAATGATAGTTGGTGGGACATATGAACTTTCACTTACCTTTTGGCTGATAATTTTGGCTGAGTCCTTTTGTCCATTTTTGCTGCGTCTTTCTCTGGCGGCAGTAAAACCTTCTTCATTATCTATTCTCTTATCTTTCCTGGATTTCTTATATATCACGTCAATCCAAGGGTTGTCATCAGTAGTAGGGTCATCTTCGGTTTTCCTTTTGCGACTGGGATGTACTCATTACAATAAATTACTGGTGGTAAGGAGGCGTCCATGTACTCATCCTCCTTCTCCATATCAGGAGTTGGTTCGATATTGGGACTGGCAGCCACGGGCTTGGTTGCAAGAGCATTCTTAATCAATAAATCGAATTCTTGAAATAAAACTAACCTTTGTTCTTGAAATTTATCAATTTCTGACATCAATTGTTGGCATTCTTTAGTGCTGCCTGTTTTTCAATTATGATGGCATCAAATGCAGCAAAACGCTTGTCTCTGGGGAAGACGTCATTGTATAGGAACTCGTGGGAGAACTCTCCTTCATTTGGTATACTGAAGCCGCTGTTGGTAACCTGGTTAGATGTTTAAAAGAAGTAATCGTCCTTAAAAGGACGTACCTAGCTCTAAAAATAAATTTGGTTTTGCGAGAAAATTAATTCTACGCCAGGGACCCACTTGTGAATGATTAGGATGATAATAGATGATATGAGAAATGTGCTTAGTCAGGTTTGCGAGGAAGTTAATTGCAGTGCCAGGGACCAGCACATAAGGCGTAACAGAAGGTGGATTTTGCCCTGAAAAGGGCCTACCGTGAAATGAGAGCAATGAGATGATACCTGAAATGTAATAACGGACAACGACGATCGAACAGCGCAGGGAAAAAACGAGCGGTCTGGAAGCCATGCTTCCACTCCCATACTCGTTCAAGTAATAGCCAAGGGAAGTATGCTGAATTAGGAAAGAAGCCAGATAAACCTGATTAACTCTTCCAGAGGGTAAATAGGAGTCCTTTCCTACGAGGACGTTAAAATTGATTGTTGATTGACGATAAGACACAAAAGAGCTAGGTGATCCAGTAGGTTGGAAAGATGGCCTTTTGGTGTGATGAGGCCTTTGATGCCTGAGGGTACTTCTAAAGGTGAGCCGGTGATCCAAAATATTTGCAGTCAGTGGATTAGGATGGTCCTTAATCTTAGGAAGCAGCTTCTTCAGTGACTCTTGGACGTGGTTTCCAATGGTAGGGATGCCTAAATCCTCAGCAATGGAAGTATTATTTGCTATTCTTCTGTCGAGTTGGGCAGTGGTCCTCAGGGTGACGTTTTGGAAGGTTTGGAGGTCCTTCTATCGGGATTTGCAGATTGTAGCCCAGGCAGGCATACCGTACAGAAGAATGGTTCGGATTAAAATTTTTTGTAACAAAAGTTTGCTATCCACTCTAAGAGCACTGTTACGCCCCAGAAGAGCAACCAGAATAAACTTTGCCTTCTTGGTCGCCCCAATTTAGCTTGGCATCAATCACTACTCTGAGATTTTTATAGTTTTTTACCCACTCGAGCTTCTCTCTAGATAGGAAGAGTGGCTTCGGGGGTTTTCTAAGCTTTTTTGTAATGAACATGGCTTTGCATTTATCAACGTTTAGGTTTAACCTCCATTTAGCAAACCATTTCTCACACTGAAGTAAAGCATTTTGTAACATGAGTAGGATTGCAGGCACTAAGTCATCATTGGACGCATCATCAGCAATCAGGTATAAATTGCACTTTGTAAAAGTTGTGAGATCCTGAACGAAAAAGTTGAACAATGCAGGGGTCAGAACAGAGCCTTGGGGGGCGGGAGCATTGATGTCACAAGGGTTAGACATGGAGCAGCCAACCTTGACACGAAAAGTCCTTTCTGACAGAAAGGAACTAATCAAAGCAGACAGATCGTCAGGAAAACCACAAGTTATCATTTTCTATCTCAGCCCATTATGCCAAACCTGATCAAAAGCTTTCTGGATATCTAAAAAGATAAGACCACTGTACTGAGCGCAATTTAGAGGAGTGGTTAGATCAGCAACAAGCCTCCAGAGTCGGAGTTGGCAGGAGTGACCTGGGCAAAAACCGAATTGCTCCTCACGAATATGATTGTTGGCCTCACAGAAAGCGTTAAACCTCCTTAGAATGACGCGTTCAAGAACTTTTGACATCGTAGGTAATAAGCTGATGGGCCTGTAGCTGACTGCGACAGCAGGGCCCGAACTGACTTTTCGTTAAGATTTTTAGCCCGTATGGAAGTGGATGATGCATGGCTATGGCAAATTTTATGGAGTGCTGAGGCACATTTTTATTTGAATGGTGATCTCAATACCCACAACTGCCGTATTTAGGCTGCATCAAATCCAGACCAGGAAGTATCCATGTCTCCAGCAGTCATTTATGACCCTGGTAATAATCGAGATAGCATGAGGAGGCAAGTTCTTGAGGGCACTGTTTGTGATAAAATTGATACCTGCTGCTTTCTTGGTTTTAAGACGCTTTATGACGTCGGAGATTTCCTTAATGCTAATAGTTTCGACAAGTCGAGTACTTGAGCGACTATCAGGGTTTTCTTTACAACCGCGTGATAAATTGCCATTCCAGAGAATCGGCGATCAGTTCAGCCTTATCACGAGCACTGGTGACAACATCACCATCTGAAGTAAGCATTGGCGGCAGGTTGATGGGTCTGCTACCCTTGAAGGCCCTTACAGTACCCCAGAGAGAGTTGTCCTGGACAGACAAGGACTTCAATTTGTCGCACCACCTTTAATTTCGTAGAGCTTTAACCTTTTCCTGGACCTTGCGAGAAAGCCTGTCGTACTTAGTCTTGAAGGAGGGTAGTCGCTTACGCTACCATAACTTTTTATAGGAATTCCTTTCAAGAATGAGACGTCTTATGTAAGGAGGGAGGTCGAGATGTTCAGGAAACTTTCGATCAGCAGTGGAGGCACTGGAAATAGTAACATCCTGGATAACACTAGTGATAGCACTTATATTTGTGTTGATGTCATCGTTGGTTACAACCTCCTTGTAGGGGCTATTTTTTCAGAGAATATTCCTGAAAAATTTCCAGTCCTGTTTGGATCGAAGATCAAGATGTTCTTATTTATGCCCTCAAAGATTAGCTTCACTGGTCGATGGTCAGAGGATAAGTCATCTACTGTAAATATATTATAGGGCTTGAAGAACCCTTTAAGAACAGCTGTGTCCAACACATCACTAACTGGTGAGTGATCACAGTAGTACGTGTCGTCAAGGTGACCAGCAACAAAGGTGTCAATTTCGTCCAATATATATCCTTATAAGATATTGCCGTTGTAGCGACCCCCACCCCCACAATATATAAGCCAAATGTCACACACTCAAATGAAGTATGCGTCGGGGTGGGGTGTGCTAAGGATTCGGGACCAAACCAAGAAAAACACCCTGTCACTGAGATATTACTGACAATGAACAGCTTTATTTCCATCTTAACAAATATCATTTACATATTCTTCATAATAACATATCAAGTTAACTAGGGGCCCCTTGTATCTTAATTACGACTATGGCTTAACTCTAATCAGAGTGGTGCTCCAGCTTAATAACAATTCCGGCACTCAGGTTCAAGAATATTTCTGCGGCCTACAGGCCAAGGTTGCTCCAGCTATATTACGGAATGAGCAAAAATGCTCCCGACCAACCTGTCAAGTGAACCTCCAAGTGCCCCCGAACAAATATTCCTATTCCTTAACGCACAACAGCGTAATGCCACTCCTTTAATCAGACAACAAAGGGGGATGGACGGGAACACCTCTTGGCAGACACTGGGATACCTGAATAGGCAGCCACTGACGAGCCAAAAGTTCCGTCAGTGCTTTGCAGAGGTTATTGTTTTAACATGAGCACAATGACTGCAGCAAACTCGATAAAACATGCCCCTCCTGATTGGACATCTGTTTACACCATAAAGGCTCCCATATTCCGAACAAGGGGCTTTAGACTATTTAATACATAAAATAAAACAAGTATTGCTCTTAAAAGCACGATCTTAACTAACAATTTTACCGTCTGTACTGGGAGCGAAGCTATAATTCACCGCGTGGGGGCAGTACGACACAAAGTTTGTTCGAAGCAACTGCTCTCGGCGGGAGGTCCGATGGCACGCTGTGAACTAGGCACTTTAAAGTGTTCGATTTGCTATTCCTCTTCGCGATGGGTAAAAAAAAAGTTTAAAGGCACTCACCAAAATTCTTCAGCTCAGCTATATTATCGTCTCTGACTCCACATGATAAATGCTCCCCATTATCGATAAACTTGGTCGTCAATATCAGGACGGCGTCATCGGCTCGCTTTCCATAGATATTACGCATAGTCAAATTCCGTTAGAACGAAAACTCCATTATCAATTTCCAGATTCGTAAGTAGAACGGTAAGACATCGAACGATGCATTATAAATAAAAGTTAAATAGAGCAAACGTAATTGTAACTTGAATCCCCCTCCATGTCCTTAAATTCGAACATGGAAGATGGATGACAGCAAAAGTACGTGTGTACAGCTCACGAAATTTTAACAAAAAATAAAAAAAAAGAATAATCATAACAAAAGTATTTTTTCACAACAGTGACGTATTCAACTTCACGGAAAACGATCGCAACAATCCTCTGTTGGAGGCTGAACAATAGAGAACCCCTCTCTTTTCGCCGGACACACGTGACTTGCACAACACTGGCACGTCACACCGTTTTGATTGGGGCATTTAGAGTTCCGTGCATGGTGCCCGCACAAACAACTAGAATGGGCCCAGAAATCAGCTCGTCAAGTACGCAAGGATCAAGCTTGTGGTTAGGTGAGTTATATAAAGAGTTGAATTTGATTTCACCTGGGTCCACATCTTTTATAATCACGGAGACTGCTTCCATTCCCAGAAAGTCCGGAGTGACAGACTCACGATGATCACTGCCGTCCTTAACAATGATCGCTGCTCCACCAAAAGCGTGGCTGGCATTATTACCCAGTGGCCGATCCTTGCGATAAAAACGATACCCAGGTGAAGACTTGTGTTAATTGTTAAAAATAAAATAATCTAGGCCTGCCAACGCACACTGCATCCCGATGTCATTTGATTGTTCAATGCAGTATTGTAAGTAAACGGAGCTGCGGGAACCCATGTTCATATGACAAAAAATACTTCTAAGGACCTCTTCTATCATCTCCCAAAAATCTGTACTCAATTCAAAAACACCCTGTATATTGCTCCGTTTTCATGGGTGACATTAATATAAAAAGAACTGTGCTAGGCCTTTATACCACGAAGGTCTGCAGAGGCACTAGTGCTAACATCAACAGTGGACTGAATATTGTCGATCCAAACACCTCCTTTGTTCCTCTTATTCTGTGCAGTCCGCCAGTCACCTCCATCAAAGTCAGCAGGGTCATTATCAAGCCTCCTCTTTGTGCTTGTTCTTGATGAGAAGCTACTGTCGCTGACCGCGCCCAGTCCTGCAAGACCTTCTTTAACTATCGTATGGAGGAACAGCGTTATCCACTAACATGGGCGAAACGAACGTAATGGGAGAGCCCATAAATTCTTTGATTGCATTGCTAAGATTGGCAATGCTGTTGGTAGTTTCCAAATTTGCACACTTTACGTCCTCTCTAAAACTATCAAAGTTGATGTCAAGAACGTGCCTTGGTTTTCGATACTTCATATGCTACTTCATATCCATTGAGTTCTTCAGTATTCCAGTCGCTAGGTCATTGTCATGAATCTTCATCTTCTGCACCATAATCAAAAGAAGATCCTGTATAAACTTTCCGATGTGGACCATGTCTAAATCCGAGTGGATGGATTGGTTTTTCACAGTCCTTCTGTCAAGCTGGGCAATGGTCCTCACGGTAACATTCTGGAATGACTGTAGCTCACTCCATCTGCTTCTACAGAGTCGCCCACGCAGGCATGCCATAGAGGACTTTTACAGAAGTAAATTATTATCGATGCTGAGGGTGCTGTTGCGGCCCAGGAGAGCTATGAGACTGTACTTAGCCCTCTTTGCTTTGATCAGAGCGTAGGTCACGTGACAATTCCAAGAGGTCTTGAGTCGACGATAACGCCAAGGTATTTGTAGTTGTCTACCCAGTCCAGTTTCTTATTGAATAGAACAAGAGAATCTGGGGGACGCTTGAACTTTCTGTTGAAGTACATAGCCTTGCACTTTCTGACATTAAGGTTCAGCTTCCAGTAGTTAAACCAGTCTTCGAACATCTTCAAGGCGTGCTGCAGACGAGTGATGACGTGAGCTGGCTTGTGCGCCCATGTCATAATGGCAGTATCGTCAGCATAAGTCCCAGAGCTTCACCCTCCCTCTAAGTCCACAGTTCCAGAACCCGGAAGTTTCGTAGAGGTAATACCTATGATATCCAGTCGATACCGTTTGGCTTACTCCACTAACTCTGATTCCTTTCCTGTCATGGAGAATACGTGCCAATTGACAGCACCCGATCCCGTTGTCGCTTTACCCGTTTCTCCTCCTGGGTAAAGGCATGCGCTGCCCCCGACCGTTTCCCCAAGCGCATAGCGAGTGCACTGGTGGAGCTTCTCGGAGGCATTGGTCCGAGATAACAGCCGGGAGACTGTCGATTATTTTTCGAACGAGAGCCTCTGCCTAACTCCCGAACGCGGGTGACTTTAACCTGCGCCACACCCGATGCAGTATGAATTCGCTCATTCGTCGACATCATGAGATATGTTTGTTTGGATACTCTTCGTCTCACTTCTCAACCATGACCTTTCTGGTAAGGGTGACCCTAAAGTAGCCTTGCTACAACCAGCATAGCTCACAGAATCCCTGAAGCACCCAAACCCCTGACCCACGGTAAGGGGGCATCCACTCAGGGGCCCAAGCCATGTTATGCCCGGATGAAAATATGGTTTCATTTGAGTGGGCAGAGAAACCTAATAACAATGTAGTACATCAACGAAATGGTGTCTTAGGTATAAAGCATTCCAAGAAAGTTTTAAGTTCTTGTGGCCATAATGGGTCTATCGGATGTCTTAATGCCGATAAAAAGAAAAGGCTGAGGCACAAGGATCACAAATTAAAATTGTTAAAGGATTCAGTGTGAATCTGTTGCTTCTTCTCAGTCTTGCGCCGTTACTAAGGAACCACGTTCATTGTAAACGTTTCTTAGTAAAGAGGAGCAATACAGTTCGGGATCAGCAGAAACATTATACCAGAGCCATTGAGACCAAATCTCTTATACCAGAGCCATTGAGCCCACGAATTAATAAGGAACAGTGTCCCGTATCTGTCTCCAAAGTTATGACAGAATCCTCTCAGTATCCAGTAATTGCAAAACTTGTACCTTCAGTATCTGGGCATTGTTTGGATGTTCATAAAAAGAGTCAATGTTTTACCACTCAAGTTAATTTGCCGTTGCGAGAAGAGGCTGAATATGAAGAGACATTATTAAAGGAAAACGTAGTAGACAAGGTTTCGGAAATCTATCTGAAATAATAGATACACTATATGATCAAAAATATCTGGACACCCCTCACAGATCATCGATTGGCCCAATGTCACATGATAATGACTTGCACATCATTTAAATAGCTTCCCACACCTTCAGACACAACTCTGCTTGGACATTGGCAAGAATGGGTCGTTCGGCAGAGCTGAGTGAGTTCCAACGTGGAACCATCGTTGGATGTCACCTATGCGGCAAGTCCGTGCGTGACATTTCCAGCCTTCTTCAGATACCCAAGTCAACAGTAGGCGATGTCATTATGAAATGGAAGACCCGGGGATCAACAACAGTTCAACAACGAACCGGTAGACCCAAAAAACTAACGGACAGAGACCGTCGAGTGCTTCGTCGTATCACCTGCAGCAACCGGAAGTCCTCGGCGGAAAAAATTGCCACAGAGTTTCGAAACGCCTCTGCAAATGATGCCAGTACCATGACAATTCGTCGGGAACTGCACACGATGGGATTCCATGGCCGTGCTGCTGCCCACAAGCCCCACATCAGCAGGGTCAACGCCAAGCGACGTCTGGAGTGGTGCAAAGCCCACAGAAACTGGACAATGGACCAATGGAAACGTGTAATGTGGACAGACGAATCTCGCTACACACTCTGGCAATCCGATGGACGAGTTTGGGTTTGGCGCATACCTGGAGAACGCTTCTTACCTGAGTGCACAGAGCCCACAGTCAAGTTCGGAGGAGGAGGAGTCATGGTGTGGGGCTCATTTTCATGGTACGGACTGGGCCAGCTCGTTCCTGTGCAAGGAATCATGAACTCCGACCGTTATCTGAATGTTTTGGACAACTGTGCACTTCCAATGTTGTGGCAATTTTTCGGAAACGGGCCATTTCTCTACCAACACGACAATGCTCCGTACCACAAAGCGAGGCGTGTACATCAGTGGTTTGCGGACTCAGGGGTCGAAGAAATGGGTTGGTCGGCACAAAGTCCCGACCTCAATCCTATAGAGAGTCTGTGGGATGAATTGGAAAGACGCTTGCGGGCCAGATCACATCGGCCAACTTCTGTACCTGAACTGATTCTCGCTCTTCGGGAGGAATGGAGGAACATTCCGGAAAGTACCTACCAACATTTGGTGGAAAGTCTTCCCCGAAGGGTGGAAGCTGTGATTCGGGCAAAGGGATGTGCAACGCCCTATCGATTTCCATGAAATCGTGGCTAGAGCGCAAACGTGCATGTGTCCGGTTATTTGTGATAATATAGTGTAGATTGAATCGAGTCCTTGCAGGAGTAGAGCAAATAATGGAATTTACTTCTGGTATAAGCGGCTCTAATAGCAGTGCGATGCTATTTAATCCGGTTTCTCAAGCGTGTTCGGTCAGGGGAATGATGGTGTAACACAAGCTCTCAATAACAGACGCAATAAGAATAAGAGAAAGCAGTCTAAAACGCTTAAATCAAGTTCAAATACGTCTGTTGAGGTAACGATACGGTAAGTTGCTTGTCTGGAGTTACCACAACTTCAATATCCTTATTTACAATGGAATCGAATAATGCAGAGCCGAGTCAAATAAGTCCAAAGCCTGGCATGGAAATTTAGGTAGCAAAATTATTTTCGCATAAGCACAAATGGAAGAAGTGGTTACCTCGATTAAATTCATTAAGTCTAACTCACAAAATAAGTTGCCCAATACCATGGAAATCAGGCCACAGTATGTAGGTGCGAGGCGTAGTAGAAGTGAACAAGAGCAGTTTACTAAAGTTGATCAAGCCACTAAAAAGGTAAAGAACGAAACTGTCCTCATCAAAAGAATACGATGAAGTGTTCAATGGAAAAAGTGTCTCCTTAGTTTCTATATTGTAGGAGAACTCTTTTAAAGAAAAAGCTATTAAATCAGGATCATATGGGCAATCGAGGCAGCAAACGGCAGCGATGAATCTATATAAAGTAATGAGAATGATTATTCTTCTGGTAGACGTTATAAAAATAATAGGTTCAGCAATCCAAGTCAAGGTAAATAGTCTGGTAATTTTATTGTTAGGCAGATTCTTTTGAAGTCAGAGGCATGTAAATGGATTGCGTGATGAAATGAGTGGCCAGCTCTTCTTTTCGTATTAAACTAAACTTATAATCTAAACAACCCGCGGGTTGTCCCCAACAGGCCGAAGCCCAACACGGGGTTTTCTTTTCATAATAAAGGACAATCACAAACATCCATGCCCCAAGCAGGATTCGAATTCGCGACTTGCTGGTTGCCCCAACAAGTCGGCGCAGGTCTTATCGAATTCATCATATGATAATAGGAGAAATTTAATATGCAGTTGTAAAGACGCTAAGAAGATGGGCCAGAGGAGTGGCTATTCCTGAAGTGTGACATCTTTCAAAAGGACCAATAAACAAGGGCAATGCATGGGCACAAGTTTATCCAAGGATAAGATTCCTAAGCGAGTAAGGAATTGTAAGTTCCGTAGTAAGCTTGGCGGGCAAAACGTAGGAGGCAAGCGTTTGGAGCTTGGTAAGAAGTGCAGCCTATGTTCAAAGGGCAATTCAGGCGGAGGAAGTGGCACTTTATTCCCTAATCGCAGTCTTTTATGAAAGTACGAATCAGCAACATAGAGGCGAAAAGAGAGTATAACTGTTGCACGATTACGGCAGTGTTCCTCTTTGATCCACTATCCACAGTTACGTGCGCACGCTACACCTTCAACTGAAGAAACGAGCATCTGCTAAACTATTGCACGCACAAACGTGACCTGTCTGAACTTGCTTAAACAATGACTGGGCTTGTATTCACATGCATTGTTACTCGCACTTTTATTCCCAAAACGCAGTCTTTTAAGAAAGTACGAATCAGCAACATAGAGGCGAAAAGAGAGTATAACACCAAAACGACCCTAAAGTAACGAATTAATTTAAGGACATATATTCCCTGACTTATGGAAAAGGTTTTGCTTTAAGACACTGAAAGTGTCCAGAAGAGTCTAGCCTTAGAGTTAATTCGCCGGCGTTGCAACAAGAGAGGCGGGGTAGCAGATGGCAAGTAGAGTGCCTATAAGGAGAGTGGCAACAACTTGGAGCGGATTTTGATTGGTTAACGCTCCAGACGCCATAGTTTTCCCAAAATAGCGTGCCGTTTGCATTACAGATATAGAGAAATTAATAGTTTTCTTTCCGTTTTTCGTTTTATTGTGCATTTTTCTTTTTTTTTTGCTAATAAAATTGCATTATTAAAGTTTAAAAATTGTGGTTTTATTAGATCGCTTTAAAATAAACGATTGAAGTGGCGAAGAGGAAAGTGAAAAAATTTTTTTTCATAATGAAGTATTTATTGTTTTACTGTTCCTAAAAATGTGAATCTCACAAAATAAAATGATTTTTAATGATATAATAAAAGATAAATATTTCAAGGAATGTTAAAAATTTTTTAATTTATATAATTTTTTTAATTTGTATAATTTTTTTAATTTCAAGGAATTTAAATTCAAGGGTCATTCGGGCCAACGAGCAATATTTTATCTCGAAAAATTTAAAACAAACCGTAAAACCAATAGTAAAAATAACATTTAATAAACACAACATATTTAAGTCATGTAATATATTCAAATGGAGAAAAATTTTGGAAAATAAAACTTGAAATATAAGTATTTTATAGATAGTTTGTAGCGTCAAAATTATTTTTCAGTCGTTATTTAATTGCTAGACACTGAAGTGATCAACGAGGCCTGATGATGAACGTAGTTTTTTGCGCGAAAAATTTTGTCAATTTTTTGTCTCTTTTAACACTTAGACCTAACTATTATAATTTTGGTTCATATTTTTTAAAATTTATTTCCAACTTGCAAACACGAGAGTGACATTAGAACAATTCCACGATAAAAAGAATGTAAAAGGGAATCTAGATTTATTCCTAAAGCTAATTATCGATAATTGAGATTTTTTTTCATGTTTTATAAAATGTGTATAGACTGCTAAATATAATCTGTTTTGTTATTGGCTTTTAATTTCCCTTTTTTGCTGAAAAGGTGAAAAAAATCGATTCTCGAATTTGCTATCAGCTGATCAAATAATCGATTTATTATGAAACTTACAACGTTAATGTGCTTCTTTTTTAACCTCCTTTATCTAATATACAAATAAAAGCTTGATAGGCTAACAAGCATTAGCCATCTTTGCATTTCTTCTTAATAAGCTGAAAAGTATCGTAAATTGTACCTCTGCTAATTCAATCGTTGGGAAAAACATGGCCGACGGTCCGAGTTGTCGCCACTCTACTTACAAGCACCATGACCTCCTCTGTTATTCCATCGATGTATATATATACTAATCTATATATATGTACATCGATGATTATTCCAGACCTATTCTTAGCGTATAAAATTGTGTGTATGCTCTTCATTGTTAAAATTATAATAATATGTTTTTAAGTAAAGTTAGTTTCATTTATAATTTGTTAGAAAACATGTTTAAAAAATTGAAATAAATGAAATTGGGAAAAGTGCAGGATTTGAACCCAGAACCTTTAGCATTGGAATCTATAGATTTACCCACATGACCATGTTGACTACTTGAATATCATACTCTCTGAATTTGTAAATATACATCAATAGTCTACATAACTAACTTTAGATGATTATAAATGATAAACTAATGCCCATTAGCATGAGTTTGTATGCCATATAATAGTGCCATATAAATCTAAGCTTAACAGACCTGGTCCTCCCCATGTGAGACGTATTCACTGCGTCCTTCGAGGTTTTAGTAAAATTATTGTCTAACGACTTCAAGCTTACAATGTCAAGTAGGGAGGAGTCGTCTTGTCGCCACGTCAGTAAGGAATTAGTGTGGATTCAAGATTTGCCATTGCTTTCCAAAGATATCTTCGCGGGTTTGGAGGACCTCCGAATGCAGAAGTACTTGGCTGCATTGCTAGTCAAATACAAGTAGGCCATTCTTTCTCTAATCTCTGTCTTCCCATTAACGCTTTAGGGCGTTGGCGCGTAATTTAAGGATCTCTTTTCTGTTTGGTTCCACAGTTCTTCTTCCTCTATGAAGCGCTATGTCGTAGCTCCCTTCCTGTTAGCTGTGGTATCAATTATTCTTTCCATAATGGAAAATGTTTTTTTTTGAAACCAATTAAAACTTCCATTTTATTCAGTTATTTTTGTATCAGCCAATTATGCTGTCCACAGAACAGTCTTCATAATTAACTTATTTATTGTTTAATATAAACAACCTAATTATTCCATGTGTACGTGGATAGGATCTATCTCTTACTACCCACTTTTCAGTGGATAGTATGAAACTATTAAATCTTCCTTTTTTACGTTATTTAATTTCTCACACGTTTTTTATTGCGTATCTTCATAATATCCGTGAGAAACGGACGAATACCGCGTAGATTTGACGGTCGAATACCGTGCAGGAAGACCATCCACTCCAACACTCTCGAGCACATGGCCCCGTTAATGAGATGATTCTGAACAATGAAATGTGACCTGGAGGGAAAACAATTCCGCACTAAAGACGATGTCAAAGACAACGTGCTGACATAGTTGAAAAACGCTAGAGCGGATTTTTACTGCAGCAGCATGGAAAAGTTAATTTCACTTCAGACAAGTGTTTACAATTGTTGGATGATTTAGTAGAAAAGTGAAATAAATGGTGCACTTTTACTCCTCAGAATGTGTGTATGGGATTTTAAGTTACATCTGTTTCAGAATATAACTTACTTTCTGATTCACCCTCGTATATATATATTTCCGAAATGCTGTCACAAAATTTTAATGCATATTCCCCATGGCAAAGTAAGCAAATTAATACCTATAAACATGGTTCCGAAACTCAACCTATTTAGTGGCTGACTTCTAGCAGGAGGTGCTACAGCAGGTGGTCAAAATGGTGGCCATTGGCTGTTACACAGGCCTCAACAACGTCTGGCGAATGACTTTCGTACACTTTCCAGCTGTCCTGGCCGGTTCCTGATGTCATCAAATGAGCTATGATGCGGTCCTACAGCTGAGCAGCAGTGTCGACTGGTGCGGCATACACATCATCTTTGACATGTCCCCAAAGATAAAAATCGATGGGATAACGACCCGGAGATCAAGGAGGCCAGGCTACACCCACCAAACATCCATTTTGAACATCTGCTGTAGCACCTCCTGCTAGAAGTCAGCCACTAAATCATGTGCATGGAAAAGCTCAGACGACATTTGCGAGAGAACGGTTGAGTTTCGGAACCATGTTTATGGAGATTAATTTGCTTACTTTGCGATGGGGAATATGTATAAAAATAATTCACTTTTGATTTTGGACATTTTTTCGTACAATGCTTAGTATCCGGGATATTCAGTTGTCTCAAGATAAATGCCTCACCCTGTATACAGGGTGATTCTGAAAAAGTGTGTATAACTGTAAGTAATGAAAGAGGTGACCAAAATGAGCATTTTCTTTTTATACAATATGGCTCCGAATTTGAACGCTAACTGAGATAAGAACAGAAATAAAAATACCGTTACCAAGATCAACAAGTTAATAACTCAGGTTATCTACCACCTCGGATAATAAAATTTGGGTGAATAATAAGGTTATCTACCTGCAAGGATAATGAAATTTGGGTGAATAATAAGGTACATAAAACTGGATATACCGTATTTGATCGAATTCCAACGAGTAGTTCCCGAGTTACGCAGTAAACATCGTAACAAAGTGCTGGTTAGTACTCACATGTGAATATGCATTAGGAGTTTGAATGCATAATGCGGAAACTTCTCGTTGGAATTCGATCAAATTTTAATAGTATACACAGTTTTAGGTACCCTATTATTCCCCCAAATTTCATTACCCTATGTTCGTAGATAACCTGAGTTATTAACTTGTTGATCTTGGTGACGGCATTTTTATTTTTGTTCATCTCAGTTATCGTTCAAATTCGGATCCATGTTCATATGAATTTTTTTGCTTACAATCACCCATACTATCTCCCCTAAAAGTTTGTATAATGAATTCTGAATCGCCCTTATATACAGTGGTGGCTAAAAATTTAGCACCTATATTAGCTTATGTTCTTTGTTACCAAAAATTCTTAACTACTTACAAAAAAAATTTACAGCAATAAAAGATTTAAGTGTGAAATGGTCCAACAATGAAATAATTTTTTTAATTCTTTAGGTGACTTTCCTATGGACAAAAATTTAGCACCATACTGTATACACAATAAATAATACATCATAGAATCAATATTTGGTTGGGTAATCAAGTTTTTAATAACACGTACACAGACGATTCATGGATTCCACTAGAAGTTTGTACCGATCTTCTGGAATATTGTGCCATGCTTCTTTGATGGTGTCGAGTAGTGAAAGAATATTTTTTAACAGCCCTTTTAACATCAATCCATGGCATTTCTAATTTGCTGACTGAGCAGGTCATTCCATAACTTTAATATGATTTGTCTATAACCATTCCTTGACAAGTCTATATTTCGGGTCGTTATCGTGCTGGAATGACCATGTAAGGGGCAGTTATTATCATCGGCATAAGGAAGCCTAATGTCCTCGAGGATGGATTTGTAAACAAAACGATCCATGATAAGATTTATGATGGATTTTATGATGGATTGGGCCTACTCCATGCGATGTAAAACAACCCCAATGATCACATTTCCCCCTCCATGTTTCATGGTTGGCTGTAAACACTGTGGTTTGTATGTTTCATGTTTATTACGTCTGATGTACTTTCTGCCATAACATGCAAACATGGTGTTATCCGACCACAGCACCGATTTTCACTGTTGTGTTGTCCAGTTGAGATGGACACGAGCAAAAGCTAACCTCGCTTTCCTGTTTTTAACGAAACAAGAGGTTTCTTTCAAGTCACTCACCCAAACAAACAAAATTGGTTTAATCGTCGACGAATAGTGCGAGAACTAATACTAATGTGATGATGAGCAGACAATTCATCTTGAATCATTGTTGAAGTTAAGGATCTCTTTTTTTTTGAAGAGACGATGAATGATACGGTCGAATTGCGGAGTCAGTTTTTTAGGTCTTCCGGGTCCTGAAGGATCACTGACAGAACCAGTCTTGTTGTACTCATGAAGTGTACGTATAAAAATTATTTGCAGCAGTTAACAATTTTGGCAATGACATCTGATGACGCAGGTGTTAAAGTGGATATATAGTAATGAGCCAACAAACACTTGCATAGAAATTATATAAAAATTTATTAATGACAGTAAAGAGAAACTAGAACACAAAAGCGTGTTCCATGGTTAACAATGGTAGAAGTTAAAAATTATAGAGTCAAAAATAATAGGAACTTAAGTACTCACATTTTCTCACACAAGTATTATTACAAAAAATTGAATAAGTTACTCAGTGGAGCGGGAGTACAGTCGTGGCGTCTCGCGATGCGCAGTTAACTCAACGGCCTAGATGCATGGTTCTGCAGATGAAATATTCGGGTATGGAGAAAGAAAGCGATTGTACCGTCCGATCGAAATAGGCTTCGTGGCCAGGCCTAAACATGGTGAGACTGCGAAAACGAGCGACGGGTCGGAATAAACATTGACACGCATGGAACGTGGGGACCACGTTGACAAACTCGTAATTGCATTTACGGAGGTACAATCAAGGCTGGAGCAAAGAGAAAGAAATACTGGCACCATGGCTGCAGAAGAGAAGTGAGGTGGTGGAAGCAAAGAGAAGACAAAGAATGTTCTAGAACAGAAAAGAACACTAATTGTGCAATAATTTTTTTTTGTCAACAATTAGACAGTATAACACCTCGAGACCGAGTTAATTAGTTGCGAGGGGAAATCGCAACACGGGGCAAGAGGTCACATAATGTGAGTTTGAAAAAACTTTACGACAACAATGGCCCATGGGCCACAACAATTAATTACTTAAATCTAAATACAAATTATCAATAAAAATAACATTTGGAATAACAAAAAAATATTATCATCCACCACGAGATATAATTAAAAGCAATAGTTTCTTCATTAGCCATAAATTGTGATTTCCCGAAGGAATTCCCCCTGTAATTAGCTTGGGTGTAGAGTAAAAAAAATTCCTTAAGCATTTATTCTGGTGGGATCTCTGCATTTACTGGTCTTACTTGTTTGATATAAACACATACAGTATATAAGCAACAAGAATTAAGTTGCAGTGAATGAATAAATCATGCATACAATTTTGTACAACTTAAGTAAGTCGTGTGCATACACTAATTTCAAAAAAATAAGTACGTTTATTAGTTTATGGGTATACCTTAGAAAAATGAATAGTCACGTTACTGTTACACTGAGGTTAGTAACATATTAGAATAATATGTAGATTGCTACAAACTTGTCAGAAAAAAATATTTAAAATTGTCAATATTTAAAACTTTTCCGTCATTCAGTAAGTAGTACAAAAAGATTGTACTATAAAAGATACATCTGGCGTTTAGAACCCGTTTCAGCCCGCCAATGTAATGGGCACAAAAAGAACTAACACGTCCAAATATATATGTAAAAAATTATACATATATACACACAAAAAACGAACTAATTGGCTTTACTGTCTTGGTGGGACAAAGACAAGTGTTCCCAAATTTTATATAAAACAGGGGCAGGTAAAGATTTCGTGAATACATCTGCCGGCATGTCTGTAGGTGAGTAGGTGAGTACCACATTCTGGAAATCGATTTCGCGTTAGATAAAATAATGTTAGAATGTCCCTCGTTCTACTTTTGGATCCCAACGCACTCAAACCTGCGATAGCAGATGTTGAATCCGTATATATAGTCGTTGGAAAAGTGATATAATCTCCTTGTCCGATTTGAGTAATCAGGTCCCATAACCATCGGAACAATTTCACGCACTCTGTTATAGCCATCACTTCGGCCTCACAATTGCTGAGGGCGACAAGACGCTGTTACTTTGAACACCAACTGAGCATGTTTTGACCCATCTTAATGAGAACTCCAGAATATCCTTTCTTTGTGTTACGATTTTGACTGCATAAACTCGGAAACTACACGTTGGAAGTCGATCAAATTTTAACGGTATACAAGTTTCATGTACCCTATTATTCCTCTAAATTTCATTATCTTATGTGTTATGGAACCTGAGTTATTCACATGGGGTAACGCTCCAGCTGGCATCAGCGTATGCACACAAAGGACCGGTCAATTGAACGAAGGTCAGTGACGTTTCACAGGTGTGTGAAAGATAAGCTGCCACACCTTTGAGTGCCGTCATATGCAAATTGTTAGGAGATCTGGCATATGAAGACAATCTCGTAATTGCATATGCTATATCCGGGCATGTACATTTCATTACGTACATTAATGGTCCCAAAAGAGATTGGTAAACAGTTGGGTCAGCTCGTTGCGATTCTTCTGCTTCATCAAAATTTATATGTGGGTTGAAAGGGGTGCTCCTGGGCTTGACATTCTGCAGTTGGTACTCTTGGATGCCTTGCTGGATGTAGTGGGTCTGAGACAATTGTATGGAGTTACCATCATGGCTCACTCGCATGCCCAGAAGATGAGTAACATCTCTGAGGTCCATCGACTCAATATCAATATCACGTCGAAAAATATCCACTAGGGATTTTAGGCATTGAACATCATTAGTGGCAGCAACGATGCCATCCACATACACGGCGAGAAGGATTGAACATCTGCCGAAGTTGTAGATGAAGAGGCTATCATCTGCTCATGAGGGCGTGAACTCCAGGCATAGGAGAGTTTACACAATTTCATGTACCAACATCTGCCACTTTGCTTTAGTCCAGCAAGGTTTGCACACTTCATCTTCACGGACTGCTTGTACTTTGGGTGGCATTACGTCAATAGATGCATGCAAATATGCACATTTCACATCATATTGGTGCAATGATATGCCTCTGTTCGATTCCATTCTTATCACAGGTGAAAACGTAAGTTCGTATTGGCTGCCATATAACTGTGATAAGTTGATTGCGACCAACCTTGCCGTGAAACTGGAGATGAATCCATCAGTGTTACACTTTATGCGATTTACCCATTTGGTCTTTAGGATTTTAGTATTGGGAGCTTTGGAACCAAATCCCAAACTTGGTGGAGATGAAGCAAATCTAACTCGCTCTTCTTTGCCTCTTCCCATTGACGATGTTGTGGGGAGGAGAGTGCTTCCTCATATGAAAGAGTTGATAAAGGAACGTCCTCGGACCTGGCAAGATTTACGTTAGGAGGATACAAACAGCTCCGTTGTTTTTTCTCTTTAAGTCTTTGGGATCTTCGCAACTCAGGAGGAGGGGGGACTCAGCCAATGAAGTTAAGCAACAAGATTGATTTCTCTGTTGAGGTTGTTCCAAGGATGGTACAGGTGAAGCTGGAGGCGTAGAAGTTAACGTGCCAGTCACTTGGGAAGGTGACTGTTAAAGAGTCTCCTCGAGGGCCGAAATGGAAATGAGTGAGAACTGTCTGTTAAAAAGTCCTGCATTATCAGTTTCGGAGACCTCCAATGGGGAGAATCATAAGGAAATTGCGGCATTGAGGGAATTGTGAACAGCGGTTCATGAGACGCAGTCATTTCAGGAAATGTATTAGGAAAGAAACGCACGGATCGAGCACGAAGTAACTTGGATTCCTCAAGTGAATAGACGAGGTACCCTGGGGACGACACTGAGTATCCCATAAAGATCCAAGGCTTCGCATGTGCTTGGAGCTTGGATCGTTGCGATTTGGGAATAAAATACTACACAACACACTCAAATGGTGCTCGATGTTTGTAGGTGGGTTTTTTTTCAGACTCTAATTCTTCCAGGGAATGACGGGCACGTTTGTCCTCTTCTTGGTTAAGAGTTCAAGTTATATGCTGCTATTGCCGCTGTAAGATCCAAATACTGGTGGGAAACGTTGGAAGAGGTGAGCAGGACTCTTATTCCATCACAGATGAAGTGGACTGCCCTTTCTGAAACACCATTTGACTGGGGGTTCTCAGCTGTAGTAAACTGTTGCATTATCTCCTCTGTAGCACAAAATTCAGCTAACTCGTTGTTGGTAAATTCCGTGCCGTTGTTAGATCTTATGTGGACCAGTTGGTTTCCTGTCGATTGTTGTAACCGTTTGATTAAATTTATCAAGTCTTGCAGAACCTATGCCTTAGAAGATAAAGAGTACACAAATGTCTTGCCAGTATAATCAAGAGGTATTTGTGACCATAAGCAGACGTAATTGGCATGGGACTCAATGTTTCCATGTGGAGGGGATATAAAGGGCGGGTAGAACTGTTGGTGTCGAACAGTTCTATGAGGTGCGTTAGTCCTCCCTACATCTAGACATGGAACATATGGCGTGATCTCATAAGGAATACTGCCATGCTTTAGTGCTTTTGCGATCTTTTTATTCGATGGATGCCCTAAGATATTATGGCCATCAAGGTAAGAAACTATGAGGGAATGAATGGCATATGCAGTTCGGCAAATGGGTGGAGTTTGTTATAAACCTGGGAGGGATAGGAGATCCGCGACCTCCTCCTGTGCAGCCACGGGTACGCCTTGTTCGGAAATTATTGAGTAACCGTTAGGACCAAAAAACAAAGTATATCCCTGTTTGGTTAACTGACTCATCAATACAAGGTAAAAACACGCATGGGGAACATAAAGCGCGTCATGTAAAGTTACAACCGATCCAGTGGTTAACAGGACACTCGCAATTCCTATACTGGTCGCGGTAATGATTTATTTTGCGGTTTGCTTGTGAATATACCTGTGGCAGCGCGCATAGATGTAAAGAGCCTCTTGTCCTTAATTATATGGAGGGAGCTGCCAGTATCCACTATCCATTCAGGCTTTGGGAGACCAATGCAGTTTGCTGCAGGTTTCTGCTCCCGGGCTTTGTCATCGCGCTTGCGAGACTTATGTTCTGGACGTGCGCCACGTACGTTAGGTTGAGGCGGTGGCTGGGGAACACAAACGTTGGAGGTGCTGGATATTGGTGAAGAACCGCTTAGAAGGGCAACCAGATCTGACATACCCTCGGCCACCACAATTGTAACAGGTTATTCTTGAGCACTGATGGGTACCAGAAGTAGAAGATGGTACCCGAGCAAGCGTTGTATGACGCAAGAGGTGACGCAAGGAGTGTCCACATGAATTATCATTGAACACAATGCTCAACTGACTATGGAAAATTTCGAGGGTCATGTTAGGGTCAGTCTGCACTGAGAGCCTTAAAGGTGTATAGGTCGAAGGCAAACCAGCTACCATATGATCAATCAGGGTAATGAGACAGGATCTGCCTCTGCACGGATTTGCAAAGCACGTGCTATGTATGCGTTGGGGTCTTCTGTGATCTGAAGTGTCGACCTGAAAAGTGTCGCACAGCTTCTGCCTGAGTGACAGAATCGGCTCGTGCATAACGTTGACAGATGGCTTCCCAGATGGAAAATGGATTGTCATCTTGTAACATGACTACAATGTCATCATCCACCATGCATAATAAATAATGCCTTAGGCATGCCCAGTCTGTTCGAACAGTGGATCTCTCTGGATCCGAAGTGGGTAAGGAAATTTTAGTGTGTAGGTATTTTTCTAATACCTTTGATTCCAGAAACGCTAACATTGGATAGTTTCATTGGTAAAAGTTAGCACTGGTGGGCATAGGGATTGAACAACTGTCATCAAAGAAAGACCCAGCCATAGGTGGACAAGAAAAAATCAAATTCCACAATCCACGCTCTGCTACTGGTGATGAGGTGGGTTTTAAAACGCATATTTAGCTAGTAATGAGTAAATAAACATTTGCATAGAAATTATAAAAAAAAATTTTATAGACAGTAAAAAGAAAATATAACACAAACGCATGGCTGATGGTTAACAATAGTAGAAGTTAAAAATTATATACAATCAAAAATAATAGGAATTTAAGTATTCTCAGTATCTCGTACAAGTATCTTCTTCTATATATATAAAAAGGGTGTTTGTTTGTTTGTGGGTTTGATTGTGGGTTTGTTTGTTTGTTTTTTATACAAATCTACAGTTTTATTCCATTCTTGATAAAATTTCGCATACATGACCTTCAAAGCATGAGGAAGGTCACTGTCTACCTCAGATTTCGAAAAAATAATAATTATAATAAAATATCGACATTCATGGTTATGGCAGAGCATATTAATGAGAAATATCTCATGACCAACAATGCAAGACAAAGTTTTTGCAACAACAGGTATCAACAATGGTATCAACACGCAATTCACAAACACTCTGCACGGACCAACAATATATATCTCATGACCAACAATGCATATAAAAGTTTGTGCAACAATAGGTATCAACAATGGTGTCAACACGCAATGCACCAACACTATGCAAGGATAAACAATATATATCTCATGACCAACAGTGCAAGGCAAAGTTTGTGCAATATAGAATTCAATGCATAGAATTCCTGTTATTCAGGCTTTTCTTAGAAAAGAGCATTCTTACTATTTACCAATTTCTTGAAAATCTTTAAAAATGATCAGTAACTGGAGATAATGGAGAGTTAGCAGACTATTGACAAAGACTGAAAAGACGACAGAGGAAACACTCCTTTAGCTCCGTGCTGTATTGAGCAAATGGTAAGCAAGTAAATAGAAGAATCGGCGACCGCTAGACTACACAAAGTGATGAATGGCCAATTTTTGTTTCAAGATATCGAAAGAAGGAAATTGCAACAACATCAAGTGTACATCTAAAGTAAGATTACGTGAGTAAAAAATTATTTAGACTAGAAAGCTTCCTTGGAGAGGTCCATCCATTCGGTAAATCAAGTCGTGGTATATCATCTAGAATGGATTTTTTCAGGGAAGAGAAATTCAGTAAATTCCTGTCTTTCGGATTTTTCTTAGAAAGGATAGTCCCTTCGCTCTATATTGCAGTGATTGAAATAATATTTAACCAATATGGAGGTTTAATTTAGCTTTTTGAGGTTGTTCTGTTTACTTACAAGCATAATTATCCCGGGCAATGCCGGGTCCTCTGCTAGTCTATCTATATATATAAAGAAGGATGTTTGTTTGTGGGTTTGTTTGTCGGTTTATTTGTTTGTTTCTTATACAAATCTACAGTTTCATTCCGATCTTGATGAAATTTTGCATACTTGACCTTCAAAGCATGAGGAAGGTGATTTCGAAAAAATAATAATTATTAATAAGAAATTGATATACATGGTTATGGCAAGGCATAATAATGAGAAATATCTCAGGACCAACAATGCAAGGCTAAGTTTGTTCAACAATACTTATCAATAATGGTATCAACACGCAATTCAGAAACAGTCTGCACAGACCAACAAAATATAACTCATGACCAATAATGCAAGGAAAAGTTTGTGCAACAATAGGTATCAACAATGGTATCAACATGCAATGCCCCAACAGTATGTAGAAATTAACAATATATATCTCATGAACAACTAAGAAAGGCAAAGTTTGTGCAACAATAGGTATCAACAATGGTGTCAACACGCAATGCACCAACACAACGCAAGGATCAACAATATATATCTCATGGCCAACAATGCAACGCAAAGTTTGTGCAATATAGATAAGTTTCAATTTGTAACAATGCATAGAATTCCTGTTATTCAAGCTCATCTTAGAAAAGAGAGTTCTTAGTTCTTAACAATTTTTTGAAAATCTTTGAAAATGATCAGTAACTGGAGATAACAGAGAATTAGCAGACTATTGAGAAAGAGTGGAAAGACGACAAAGAAAGCACATCTTTAGCTCCGTTCCGTATTGAGCAAATGGTAAGCAAGTAAATTGAAGAACTGGCAACTGCTAGACTACACAAAGTGATGAATGTCCAAGTTTTGCTTCAAGACATTGAGAGAAGAGTGAAATTTCAACAACATCAAGTGTACATCTAAAGTAACATTACGTGGGTAAGAAATTATTTAGACTAGCAGGGGAATCCTTGGAGAGGTCCATCCATTGTGAGCATTTAAAAAATTTTTTTCCGAATTTTCATGTGTTCCTACTCATGAGGAAATTAATTTTTTAATTTATTTTATTTTATTTATTTTTATGTAAGTACTAGATACATAGAATCCAGTCAGGGCCAGTATGGCCCTTGGCCAACGAGTGGGGTCCCTGACTGGGTTTTCAAGAAACAGATAAGTGTAAAATAAATTGTATTATAAAGGATAAATAGGGTAAAACGTTAGTGGGTTAGGGTGGAATGTTGATGAGGTAATGTTTTAGTCTAGATTTAAAAATTTCTAATGTGGGGGACAAACTTACTGTTGGTGGAATATGTGAATATAATTTACTGTCTGCTATAATGATACTGTTTTTTTTGGTAAGAAAATTTAACAGGAAGTCTTGGAAAAAGGGTATTGTTTCGTAGATTATAAGGCCCAGTTGGCTTTGGGGAAAATAAATATTGATGGAGTGGGATCTGAATTTTATTGGTCTGTCCTTTGTAGATAAATAAGGCTAAATGATACGAATATAATTTGAAAATTGGGAGTATGCCTAACATAGGAAAGAGGTCTGACACTGAGTCGGTTTTTCTTAAATTATGAAAAGTTCGTATAAACCATTTCTGTATACGGTGAATACGTTTTAAATTTGTTAAGGTTGTTGAACCCCAGAATTGTAGTCCATATATTAAGGAAAATTGGATTAATATGAAATATAGGAGGATAAGAATATTCTTGGGTAGAAAATGGAGTCGGGAAAAGAGACCAAGTTTCTGATTTAAAGTAGTTGCTAAGGCAGTGATGTGAGCGTACCAGGAGATGTTATAAGAGAAATGGATATCTAGGAATTTATAAGTTTTTGTGGGATTTAGGGTTGAGGAGTTATATATTAATGAGAAATTGGTGAAGTCAAGTTTCTTGTTATGTTGATGAAATATGGTGTAAGCAGTTTTCTGCAAATTAATGTGTAGACAGTTTAGTAAATTCCAGTGGTACAGTTTTGTTAGCGCTGAATTAATGGTTAGTTGTATTGAGGCTATATTTTGAGTGGTATAATAGAGTGGTGTCGTGTGCGTATAATATCATGGGTATAGGGAGCATGGTTGTGGGGAGATCATTAACCTACAAGTTGAATAATAAAGGGGATAAAGATGAGCCTTGTGGTACTCCTATATTACGGATTAAAGTAGAAGAGGATATATTATAAAGGGTTAAAGAGTAAGTTCTATTATGTAAAAAATTAGCTATCCAATTAAGGGGGGGGGGTTCTATGTTAAATTAACGATTTATTTTAATTAATAGACGATCGAATAGAATCGAATGCTTTTGAGACGATCGTGCTGAGCTTCTGAAAGTAATTTATCGCTATGCATATAGTGAGAAAGTCTCGAGTGGAACAGACTTTCAAAGATTTTGGCGAAGGTGGGGCGGTAATTGGTGAAATCTCCTCTGTTTCCTTTTTTGAAAGTGGGAACTATCTTTGCTGAGCGAAGACATTTAGGATAACAGCCCTGACATATAGTGGAATTGAAAAATAAAGCGAGAGGAAGGGAGAATCCGTTAACTGGAGATGTTAAAAGGATAGCTCGGATTCCCAAAGAATCGGGTTGATAAGAAGATTTAATTTTGCGTATTATAACAGCAACCTCTTCTTTGGTAGTTGGTGAAATAAAAAATGAATTAGCGTTCGCGGTATTTGAGAAAGAGGGTTCGTAATAGATTGGCAGTGTTGATGGAGGATTCGTAATAGCTTTGATTATTAGCACAAATGAAATCTCCGACGTCATAAAGCATCTTAAAAGCAGGAAAGCAGCAGGTATGGATTCTATCACAAACAGTGCCCTTAAGAACTTGCCTCCTAGTTCCGTCTCGATGTTTTCTAAACCCTGCCCTCGCTGTCAGCTACAGACCCATAAGCTTACTACCTACGATGTCAAAAGTCCTTGAACGTGTCATTCTAAGGAGGTTTGACGCTTTCTGCGTGGCCAATCTTGTACGTGAGGAGCAATTCGGGTTTCGCCCGGGTCACTCTTGCCAACTACAGCTTTGGAGGCTTGTTGCTAATCGGAACACTCCCCTTAATTGGGCCAAATACGGTGGTCTTATCTTTTTAGATTCCGGAAAGCTTTTGAACAGGTCTGGCATAACCGCCTGAGATACAAGATGATTACTTGCGGTTTTCCGGACGACCTGGTCGCTTTGATTAGTTTCTTTTTGTCGAACAGGACTTTTCGTGTCAAGGTTGGCTGCGCCATGTCTAACTCTTGTGACATCAAGGCTGGTTTTCCCCAAGGCCCTGTCCTGGGCCCTGCGTTGTTCAAATTCTTCATTCACGACTTCCCAACTTTTACAAAGTGCGAATTATACCTGTTTGTTGACGATGTGTCCATCATGCCTAGTGCCCGAAATCCCGCTCATATCATATCTCGGTTACAAAATGCCGTGCGTCTGTGTGAGAAATAATTTGCTAAGTGGAGGTTAAACCTAAACGTAGATAAATGCAAAGCCATATTCGTTACCAAAAAACTTAGGAAACCCCCGAAGCCAATCTTCCTATTTGGCAAGGAGCTCGAGTGGGTAAAGAATTATAAATACCTCGGAGTTGTGATAGATGCCAAGCTAGATTGGGGCGACCATATCCTCTCTTTTGCTATATAAAATGGTAATCTGAACCATTTTACTGTATGGTATGCCTGCCTGGGCTACAATCTGCAAATGCAGATGGAGGGAGTTACAAACATTCCAAAATGTCACCCTCAGGACCATTTCCCAACTCGACAGGAGAATAGCAACTAATACTTCCATTGATGAAGATTTCGGTGTACCTACTATTGGAAACCACGTCAAAAAGTCGCTGAAGAAGCTGCTTCGGAAGATGAAAGACCATCCTAATCCAGTGGCTGCAAATATTCTGAATCTCTGGCTCACCTTTAGAAGTACCCTCAGGCATCGCAGGCCTCGTCACATCCTGGACGTCAACTTCGATGACATCCAAAAGGCCATCTTTCCACCCTACTGGATCACCTAGCTCTTCCACGTCTTATCGTCAATCAAAAATCAACTTCATCATCCTGCTACGAAAGGACTTGTCTGTATCCTCTGGATGACTTAACTAGGTTCCTCTGTCTTCTTTCCTAATTCAGCGTATTTCTTTTGGCTATAATACTGGACGAGTAAGGCAGTAGAAGCATAGCTTCCGGACCACTCGATTGGTTTTTTCTTCCCTGCGCTGTTCGATTGTTGACGAAGAAAGTCATAAAACTTTTGTGCCTGGAGTGGAAGCTAACGATGTGCTTAAGATCCAGCATCACCAACTAAAATCCGAAAAAATGCTGAAATACGTTGACCGAAATGTCGACACAACATATGACCTCGAAGACTTTGCCGACGACCTCAGGAAGGCTAATTAATTTCCTAAGGTCGGTGTCATTTTGTGGTATGGCATTCCATGCCTGTTGTACCTGGATGGTCAGATCAGTGACAGTTGTTGCTGGTTGTGGAAGAGCCCTGACATGGCGTCCGACCATGTCCCAGACGTTCTCGATGGGCGACAGATCTAGTGATCGTGCTGGCCATGGTAGGATGTGGACACCCTGAAGGGCACATTGGGTTGCTGCGGCAGTGTGGGGTCGAGCATTATCCTGTTGGAACAGCCCCCCTGGCATACCAGCCATGAATGGAAGCACAATGGGTTCAACAACCATCTGAATGTAAACATTTGCTGTCATGGTGACTGGGATAACCACCAGGGGTCCTGCTGTCGTAGGAAATTCCCTCCCCATACCATAAAGCCAAGGGTGGGCCTGTATGCCGACGACGGATACAGCTCGGTAAAAGAAATTCCCCACTCCTCCTCCTGACCCTTGTGCGACCCAGACAGAAACGACATTCATTCGTGAAGATTACAGACCTCCATTCTGCCCTGCAAGTCGCTCTGGCTTGACACCACTGATGACGTGCCGCACGGTGTTGAGGGGTAAGAGGCAACCATGCCACAGGGCGCCTAAAGTGGAGGTTCCTGGCCAGGAGACGGTTCTGAATTGTGCATGGAGTTATGTTGGGTGCCCAGCAGCCCAAATGTCTGCTGCAGATGCTGTCCGATTTGCCATAGCCATCCTACAGATGTGCCGGTCAACCCTGTCTCCAGTGGACGGGGGTCGCCCAGATCCTGGTCTCCTGGTAATCCTGCCTTCCCTGGACCATTGCTGCCAACAGTTGTACACAGTGGCAATGTCTCGACCCATGCGTTCTGCAATACCACGGGACGAAAGTCCACCCTGTCGAAGGCCCACTACACGTCCTCGTTCGAATTTGGTTAGCTGCCCATATTCACGTCGCAGTTGCCTTCGAGGCATGTTTTACATACTCTATCACACACGTACACAAGTGTCTGAAGTGACACAGATGCGCGTCTGATATCCTTTATATCTCTCATTGGAATGCCTCATTTGCACGTACAGGGTGGGGCTGCTGGCGCCCCCTATAAGTTGTAACCTTGAAATTTTGATCAATTGAATAAATACTATAGCTGAATATACTGTCCAAAGTCCTTTGTGGTGTTAGGATTTTTTTTCCGACAATGTAGATAAGACAGTGTCTATTGAGAAGGCTAAGTTGTTTCCCTTGAGCTCCCTAATATTTGTGTGTTTGGAAACGAAAGAGAAAGAACGAGTATTGATCAGAGAAACTCTATAAGTAAAAGACAAAAATGTATCCGGTCATTGTAAACATCTGAACAACGGAAGCTTCGTTTAGAGCAGGCGGGTATAAGAGTTTCTACGTCAACGGCAAGAAACACTTCAAAGGCAAACTGGGACTAAAGTATCCCCCGGTGGGGACAGTGATATTCCCCGGTTGTGAAGATGGATATCGTTTTATTCTGTGTCAGGACAACAAGAGGTTAAATAAAGTCCCGTGAGACGCTGGGTTATCAACTATTAAATGATAAAAATCAGCTTTCTCTGGCGCATGGCCGTACTCAGGGCGGACTGAGGGAGCTCCCCCCTCCTGAAATTTTCCAGTTTGTTAACTAATTCTGCTGTTTGGAGAGACCCATCCCTCGTTAGCAGAATGGGGCCAGCCCCAGCACCTCTCAGCCCCCACTCCCCGAAATAAAATTCTGGGTACGACCCTGCTCTGGCGTTACTTTTTGTTTTGATTGTTAATTCTAAATAGAAATATAAGGTTTGTTTATTTTATTCCTTAAACTTCCTTAAGCCCACATGTTCAAAAAGTCCAACACCGACATTCAACAGAGCGACATACCGAATGGATTGTAGCTAATGGAATATCAAAATTCGATGAACACTGGATTTGGCGATACCAATTTCATGCAATGTTCCTTCAATGTTCTCTTATCACGTTTTTTATCACGTTTAAATTTGTTAATTAATTCATATTCTTTTTCATAACTTCCACTCGAATGCAATACTAGTAAGACTAATATCTAAAATTATTCCTAGGGTAACATTTGTGGAAACTTTCTCCATATTTTGGGTTGGGCAACAGTCAGCTGTAGTGACAATTTCTCCTCCTGTGCTTCACATCCCACCAATAGCTTCATCTGAATCTGCCATTACATATCAAATTGGCAATTCTGATAAACCCGCAAAGGTATTCTCTTTTATTATCACATTGTATATTCGTTCATTTTCATTAAACATTTCGGTTAGATTTATTATGTGCTCACGGCCACTTGGCCATGTTCCCTGTCATCAACAGGAACGGGGGGAGGTACCAGTTCTTAAAGGGAAGTCTGTGCGTCCACCACCACCAGTTTTGAAAACTGAATGGAACGCGAAAATACTTATCGCAATTGAGAGCATATAGTAATTTAACCAAAATTTCAATGAAAGAAAAAAAAGTAGTAAAGTGTTTTGTTTAAATTGATTTAAGGAAGTTGAAAAATTCAGTGAAGAAAACCATAATCTCAATTTCAAGAGAAGTATAAATATATATGACAACTGTGATATCACGAAAGGTTGTTATGGAGAACCAGCTGGCTGCATTCAAAAGCACTCATGTGAAATTATAGTTTCCTTTAAAAAGGACAACAATAATATCCATTTTGAAATGATGGGACCCTTGACAGGATGGATAGCAGTTGGATTATCAAAAGACAATAATATGGTAAGTAATTTTTTCTCTATAAGTCTTTGTTATTGTTTAGAATAAAGTTGCAACTTTTGTAAACATAGGACGCATTTATTAAAAAGTCCTCTTATTCATTAAGTAGCGAAAAGTTCTTTATGCGTTTGCCTTATCCGATCGTCGGATTCGTCTGTCCGTGACTCGACTTTCTCGGAAAGTATGAATGATTTTCAAGGTTCCTTTTTGCCACTCTATAAATATGGGACGGAGCACGTGGTCGAGATCAGTTCTAAGATTGTCGAAATTCGTTCAGTTGATGTTCTACAGGTTTCATTATGAAACACCTCCCTCCTAGAAATTTTGCAATGCTATTTAATACTAAGCAATGACATGTGATACATCGATCAATTCGTATCGACGCACCATGAACGAATATAACGTTCGTAAGTAATGTTTTCATCAATCGATAAATATAGTTCGAAGATGGTCAAAATCGGTTCAGTGGTAGGTGGGCTATTGAAACCATTGATACCGTCTTAGAAATTTTCAAATGTTAAGATTGGCGTGTAGTACATCAAACAACTCGTAATGACGAGTCATGAATGAATCTAACGAGAAATTTTTAAGTTTAAGTAGGTCGAAACATGTTCATGGCTACGTGATCTCATGACATTATGGAACAATTGGAAATTGTCAATGCCAAAATATTTCATGTCATACGTCAATTAACAAGTCAAGAATGAATATCATGTTTATTTAGATTTCTACATCCGTGAGAAAGAAATGTTATCAGTTATCAATTACCACCATCAGTCGTTATAATATCACTGCTAATTGGCGTGCAGATGATATCCATGATATGCACGCTAACTGTTGGTGTATTTGTAAAACGCCATTACGTGTATAAGTCATCAAGTAGTATAACCAGTTGCCTTAATTATGTAGGAAAAGCAGCTCCAAATATTACTTGGCATTCTTTTTCAACTAATAAAGAGCTAAGAAAACAATCTTCCTCAAGTGACTTTTTATTATATTCTAAAGATAACCAAACATGATGACAATTTCCACTGAGGCTGCAAATGTAATTTATACTTGTAAAACTCATAAACACCAACATTAAATATTTTAATTGGCCAATCTTTCAATTGGATTCAATTTACAATTATTACAATTAATTTACTTTCGTTTTTGGTCATCTAGGGATCACGTGAAATAACACTCATGATTTTTCCTATCATTTTTTTCTGTTAATTGAAGTTTGAAAGTGATCATCGGTATGTACCTGATTCGAACTTGAAACTGGAATTGTAATGAAAGGATGAAAAGGGATGACAAACACAAACATCCATGCCCTCGACGGGATTCGAACCAGCCACTCGCTAGTTTCGAGAGTGGCTAGACCTGTGCATTAACGCTCGTGGCCACCGAGCCGGCTGCTGCTTATTATTATTATTATACAATTAAATTATTTGTATATGAATTATATATTTATTATTTTAATTTTTTATTATTATTTAAATAATTTTTATTTCATTTTTTATTTCTCATTTTACTTTTTAATGTTTTGTTTACTTTGTTTTATTTTTCTTATTTATTTTATTTTATTCCAAACTTCAAATAATTTTAAATATAAAGTTATGAAAGAAATCGGATGCTGCACATTCACAATAGGCTTCCAGAATGGAATATCATGCAGAAAAAATAAAACCCAGTTTTTTGAGAGAGTTTTATTTAGGGCTTGCCTGTTAATACCCAAATGAATCACCGAGTTAATAAAATTATAATGATTATAAGTGTTTGTGGATTTGTGGGTTTGTTTCTTATACAAATATACAGTTTTATTCCGTTCTTGATGAAATTTTCCACACTTGATCTTCAAAGCAAGAGGAAAGTCATCGTCTACCTCAGATTTCGAGAAAATAATAACTATATAAATAAAAATAATTATTATTTGATATTCATGATGATGGCAAGGCATATTAGTAAGAGGTGTCGCATGATCAACAAAGCAAGGCAAAGTTTGCATCAACAATGGTAGCATCAAGCAATTCACCATTATTCAACAATGGTATCATCATGCAACAAAGTTTGTGCTTATAAATAAGGTTGATAAAGCCACATAATGAGATTGATTTCCACTTCTGGGAATTATAAAACAAAATTGATTTGCAACAATGAGAGAATTCCTGTTGTTTGGGCTTTTCTTCGAATTTATAGTTCTTAGAACTTAACATTTTCTTTAAAAATTTAAAAAATGATCAGTAACTGAGATGCTGGAGAGTTAGCAGACTATTAAGAAAGAGTGGAAGGCGATAGAGTTAGCAGTACCTTCCCTTGGGTGACAGCTAACGATATAAACCATAACAAAGCATATATCAACTTGACTCTTCAAATCAACAAACATACTGTATTATGAAAGGCCACCGAAAAAATGCATGAGTATTGGTCAGAAAAAAAAAAAAATTATGCAGACGTCAGAAACATCTGAACAACAGGAGCTTCGTCTACAGCAGGTAATTGTAGAATTATTCTAAACCAATTTGTCGTTTTATTTAACTTCTTGAGGTTGTTCTGTTTACCTAAAAACTGTACTTATCCCGGTCAGTGCCGGGTGCATTTGCATAGAATACCTGTTGTTCGGTCTTTTCTTAGAATTGACAGTTCTTAGAAATTAACATTTTCTTGAAAATCTTTAGAAATAAGCACTAAATGGAGACAATGGAGTTAGTCTATTGGAAAGGCGATAGAAGAAGCAGTCCTTTTGCTCGGTGCTTATTGGTTTCGTCAGCAGAATCTGAGACAGTGGTGAGCGAGTGGTTAGTGGTGAACAGAAGAAACGGCGACTGCTAAATCACACAGAATGATGAATGACCAAGACATCGAGAGCAGAGGGCGAATTGCTACAACAGATTATTAAGTAGTGAATAACCGCACTCAGATTGTTGGGATTGCAGAACAAACAGACACAAAAGATCATTTACATCCACTGCCACAACAGCAAAAATACATCTAAAGTATTTATGTGAACAAGAAATTATTTAGGCTAGCTCTGACCAAGAAATTATTTAAAACATTGAGAGAATTATAATATTTTTTCAATTTATATATTTATTTATTTATTTTTTTTTTACTTTTTAGTCACGAATAATTTAATCTAGGTATATCCATTTCATTTACTTTTACGTATGCCGTCCTGACGCTCTTTTTAGTGCCTTGTCGCTAATTATTACTGTTCTTTATGTTGTTTTATTTTCGTCCTGCGGTTGTTTTATTTAAGTTTTTTGGTTATTTAGGTTCCATCTTTTATTTAACCTATTTAACCTTAATTCCCGATATCGATAAACCACTTAATCTTTATCTACTTTATATTTATTTTTAATACCATATCTATTAATTACACTCCTTTAGTATATGGTAGTTGCATACACAACTTTAAACTATTTAATGATTTCCTCTTACCCTACATCCCTTCCAAATTTAAATACTATTTTAAAAATGATATACAACCTACACTATTAAAAAGTAATTTTTCTCTCTTCTATACTTACATCAGGAGCATAAAATCAAATTTCAATACTTTGGTCACTACCCTTGAGAATATAGAACTCGCTCCTGAATTGATCATTCTAAAGGTGCATTCCCATAGCTCGCTTGAGTTTTAAAGCAAATTCTACTCGCTAGAAAAATACAGCTTCAAAAGCCAAGCTATCGTTGAAGGTATCCCATAGCTCGCTAGATATTAATGTGTCTCGCGAGAAATTGCATGCGGGAACTCAAAAAAACATGGCGCCTCTCAATGCATGAAAACGTTTGTTGTTAATTTTCCAGAGAACAAGTTTAAATTTTAAGAAGCTATTGATAGTTAATCTTAAAAGTATTTTATAAAAACGATAACATATTTCCAATTTAGCAATACATGGTATTTATTTTTATTTTTGCTGATGCAACAATAAATAAAATAAAATAAAACAAAACCAATTAAATTTAAATAAACGATCCTCCACTTTTATTCATTTTCGTACAGTTTTCACCTTTCTTACTGTCCTCCAGCCACCCAGTAGATTCATTACTGACACAACCAGAAAATGGTCAGTCCCAATCTCTGCACCCCTCATCACTCTCGTGCCCATAATTTTACCACGCAGCCTGTTGTCCAAAAAACAATCAAATCAATCATACTCCTCTGATCTTGTGCCTGATTCTCCCAAGTACAAATACGGATATCTTTATGCTTACAGAAGGTGTTTGAGACAAACATTCCTCTCTCTGCACAAACCTCCAACAGCCGCTCACCATTGCCATTCACACGCAGATCTCCATATTTTCCTACCAGACCTTCTATCCCATTTCTCTCCACACCAACCCATCCATTCAAGTCACCCCCAGAATCACGTGCTCATTGTCACAGCTTTCATTCAAAACCTCATTCACGACATGCCAGAACTCTTCTTTCACACTCTCACTCGGAGCATCCACAGGCATATACACTACAACAATAAGGATTTTATGTATCCGAAGTTTCATTCTCATCCACAATACTCTTTCATTCATGCACTTGTACTCCGTCATACACTTCTTTGTCCTTTCATTCAGCAGCACATCTACACCAGCTCTTGCTCGTTCACACTCCTCCACCCTCATTTCATCCACCAGTTCTCGTTCACACAGTTTGACACGCCCTCTCACATTCCACACACCAATTCTCTATTCTATCTGTCATCAAGTTGACTAATTTGGCTTCTTGTAGGTAAGCACTAGTTCACTGCCCTTTGACCATGCAGTCCAGCCTGCTTCCATTAGTCTTGGAAACGATATGAGGTTGTTAGTAAGTGACGTTGCATACTTCACATTTTGGAGCATGAAAGTGCATGGTTCAGATACGCATTCAAAAATTGATACTTGGATCGTTCCAATTCCGTGAATTGTAATTGTCTGTACGAAAAGTAGAAAACAGACGACGGTCATTGGTCATGTGTGATGTGGCCCCTGAGTCAACTAGCCATCTTGTGGTGGCCAATCTTTTGGCACGAGCGATTCAATTAGTTACTGGAGTAGATGTGCTTTGTGTACTCCCATCAAATATGGCATGTGTTGTTGAGCAATAGTCTTGTTCGTGGTCTTCCAAGTCTGGAAGGAACACTGAATTGACTGATTTGTCGGCCTTGGACATCATTGAAGTGACCTTTGCTCCATCTGTTTGATCCTTTTGTGGAGGAGTCTTTGTCTGTTCAACATGGTTGCCATGACGTTTGGTCTTTCATCTACAATTTTTGATACTATGTCCTCATCTTTTGCAATACTTGCAAAATTGTTTTCCACTTGGCTTTAGTGGTGACATTTGTGTTATTGAGGGATAGTGATGGCACTTGTTGTGTCAGATTGACTGCATTTTGAGATCGAGTACTTTCAGAGAGAAGGCGACCCTTGTCCCTATGTGAATATTGGAAGATGGTCTCACATAAGGAGAATAGCTTGCGTAGAGATTCTATTGAAGGGGCTGATTGAGAAATCTATATGTCCCGAAGGTGTTCCAGCGATGGATGCAGGGCTCTTGCTATCACGTGTACTATTATATGCTCTTCTAGTAGGGCCTTGTATCATCAAAGAGTTGCCAAAAATTCTTCAACAGGAACTAGAAAGGCCTAACCATTTTCAGAAGAACGTTGGTGTATGTTGTGGAGAGCATGAACAGTGTTGTTGATTTCATCGAAAATGGTTCCCCCAAACATTGAGTGGATATGCTTTACCATCTCACATGACGTTGGCAGAAAGTGGATTTGAATCAGGACATCTGGTGACACGGTAGCCATAATAAAGTCTTGAGTGGCCCTGTCAGTCTGATTCCAAGCTTCATATTGTGCGGTTGCATTAGCATTTTTTGGTTCTGAATGAGGTAGTTTATCCTCTTCAAGTATATAAGCAAAACCGCGACTATTCAGTGCATGCTCCAGGCAAATAAGCCAAACAGTGTAGGTTTCCCTAGTTAAAATTGGCATGATGGCCGTGGTCCCCTTCTCACCGTAGAAGCCATCTTTGATGTTTTCTACAACCCGGCGTTGGATTGGTGGGTCTGCAATTTGTATCGGATTTTTAGGTGGAGGTTGTGCAGCACGGGGTTGTGGATGCTGTAGGCCCAGTAGAGCTGTCATTTGCTCATTTAATTGCCAAATTGATTCCTCCAAAGCATCAAGTCGGACTTCCGCCATGGTCAGCACAAGAGAATAAAGTTAGGATTACGGATATTAATAGTAAAGTGTTTGCTTATAGAGGCTTTGATTTTCAATTTGCATTACCTGTTAAGCAACCATGCTCTGCTACCAATTATTGGAATTTGGATGGTGAAGAGGAATAAATCCATGGATTAACAGGTTGAAAATCATAGACGTATACTGAGAAAAAAAACCCATTACATCAGGACGGTAAAAAAACAGAATGGATAACAACAGAGCGGGAAAAAAGTAATAATGCTGTGTTGCTATAGAGATTAAACAATAGCAAAACTATTATGAAACAATTGTTAATAATAATCAAGGTAAAATTACATCTGCCACTAGGTAGGAATTTACCACACAAATAAATAATAAATAAAAGATACCCACATAAAAAGCAATTTCGACATAAAATGAATGATGCAAATTGCTTTGTAATTGCAATAAAGATGTGTCAATTATAAACAAACCATGTGTTAAATATCTAAAATTCTTCGGGGATTTAAAAATCTTGATCAAATTTGCATTCTTCCACCGAATTGTCATCCACCGAATTGACGTCCCCCGAATTGTTGCGTCCACCCAATTGACGTCCACCAAATTGTTGCGTCCACCCAATTGACGTCCACCGAATTGTCGTGTCCACCGAATTGTCATTCACCCAATTGTCATCTACCAAATTGTTATCCACCCAATTGTCGGGCTCCCGTATTTATGTATTGCAATTAAAAGAATGCAAAAAATAAATGAAAACTAAACAAATGTTAGAACTTATCAGACCTACTTTAACAATAGTGAATTTTTATTATACGTTTCTGCGTCTCCCCTAGAACTCGTCAGCTGACTGGTAACCACGGCAATGAGGAAAAGACCCCTTTTCCAGGAAACGAGAACAAAAGGCACTGTGGTGTGATATGAAAAGCCATTTGATAAGGAAATCTTAGCATTTAAAACAAGAACTTTTTTAACAAAAATGAACAGACTTCATAGGTCAAAAGTTTTCCAGAAAAATATTCAGTTGAATAGCGAAAACTCATCCAAATCGGATCAGTAGTTTTTGAGAAAATCGCGAACATACATATATATATATATGTTGTGGTCGTAAATTTAATGGTATACATATTCATTAGCAAGGGACAAAAAAGCTCCCTATAGACATAGGTGGAACAATGCACAGTTTCCGAGAAAGAATGACTTTATTGACAAATGGAGCACCAACCTATACAGATGTTCCTTTGGTGGTGTATCGTGTACCTTGAATTCATAAATAAGGCTCAAAATGTCCACCATGAACACGGCAGCAGGCTCAGCTCTTCTCCTCAAAGAGGTACACAAACGTTCGCAAAGACCAGCATTCTCTCGCATGTTCTCAAAGTGGTTCTCCACGCGATGGCACAGGGCATCCACTGTATCCACTCATTGTGCATACACGTGCTCTTTTAGATAGCCCCAGATACAAAAGTCAAATGGGTTCAAGTCCAATGGGATCAAGTACGATTAGGGTGTCATCAGTCTGGGTACGTGTCTTATAAAGATGCACTGCATCTGCTGCATTCCCATTTGCCTGACTGTATGTGAAATGCATATCCGCCAACTCGGCATTGCTGTAACCTGCTGCAACCATGTAGTCTCACTCAAACACAGTTCAGGTAACAAATCAGCCAGGTCTACTTCCTTCCATTTACATGAACAGGGCATTCCATTTACATGGCATCTTTATGTATCATTATCATCATCCTCATCATCATTTCTTGAAAACGATGCGTTGTTCGACCTATGTTCATAAGGAGTTTTTTGTACCTTGCTATTGAAAATGCATATTATTAAACTTACACCCTGTGTACATATGGGTTACCTAGAGAACCTCTTTTTTTAAAATGCTGAGATATTTGTAAAACAATATTTTTACATTCTTCAGTATTTAAACAGACTAAACAAAAATGTTAGGCAAAAATCACAATGCTGTATCAAATGAAAACGTGAACAGTACAATAAAACAGTGCCATCATGAAAAAAATGCAAAATAGGTATATTACACTGAATTTAACGAAAAATGGAAAAAATACCCTGCAAGCGTAACCCAAGTGTATTAAAGGTAACATTAATATGAGGAATAAGCATAAATTAAATGACAAGAGAAAGATTGTATGAAACAAAAGAAAAATCCAAAAAATTTACGATCATATACTCGAATAATAAAACAATCAACTTGAGTTTTATGTATAGGAGCCAAACATCGACATCTGTAATAAATTATCCATTTTCAGTGGTAGTAACCGCTTCAACATATGATAAAACTTAATTGTTGATAAGATATCTTATCAACGCCAACAAGTAACACTGAAATGAAAACGCCAACTAAACTTTAACTCGGTTGCCATCTGGACTGTGTTAGGTCAGTTAGCCCCTTACCCTCCCCAGAAGTGGAATCACGTGATGCAAAACTCGAGACGTATGTGTGCCTCAGGCATTAGGTTAGCAAAGGAAGAAGTCTTTGATCCTTTTAGACAAGAAGAGCGAGGTCACAAACGAAACACATGATGAATAACTGAAAAAAAAGAATTTATCAGTCAATCACCATCTCTCTCAGCAAAAAGACCCTGAACATATGAAAGAGAAGTGTAAAGCCTCTCACGTTTGGAAAGGAACACCTCCAATCACAGTATGTGTTTATTTGTTTTGCATTCTATAAAAACTTAATTTTTTAATGGAGAAACTGAATAATGTGCAGTAATTCAAGTAAATAATTTTTTTTTCTTAATGAATTAATTTCAAGCAGTTTCGATGACTGTGAATGCATTTAGAACTCAGGCAGGACAGATGATAATATCTCAGTTGTTATTCTATACTAACTATCACGTCGATGCACTAGATTCCAAGCAACAAAAAGAGCTGGATTTGATAGGAAGATGAGTCGAACCCACCAACTGAGGATGTCTCATTATCTGGTGCCAATTGGGTGTGCTTGAAAGCAGCAGACTATCGCCTCCCAGGGTCTGAAAGTGTATTCATTGTTACTCTGCCCTATGCTGAACTGGCGGGAATTATAAAGCATTGGACAAGTGGGTTTCATCACTTCTTTAGCTATGGATGGGAACATTGTGTTTTATTGAACTAAATACTAAAGGTAACAGTGATGAACGCAGAAGAGTTTTTAGAACTGCTCAAAGAGAATGATTGGAGAAATCCAATATTTCAAAACAGTGACAGCTGGGTGTATTATGATGTAGGTCAAACTGCAGGAGACCTGGCTCACCTCATAGAAAGACAACGCTTTACAAATCGTAGGGCGAGTTGATGATCAACAAATCAACCAGGACGTCTGCATAAGTACACACAAGAGTTGACTATAATTTTTTTTGAATGTAACCATGTGCGGATGTAAAATAACTTTTTTCACCATTAAAAAAAGATAATTGAAAAACAAGAACACCAATGAAAAATATTAAGACTCAAAGACCCTAACATTTTACAATTCAATGCAATTTATAAAAAAAAAAATATACAAACTTGTGTAAAAATAGTATGAACAAACAAACAAACAAATGTGCATGTAAAAACAAAAACGTATGTAAAAAAACCCTTGTGTGTACATTTTTGGGCATCATCACCATCGTCAACAGCAAAAGGTAAACATCAAAACATTCTTGTGCAATAAAATCTAGTCTGCTCCCTTTCACTCCAAACCCAGAAACTTCAACCCTTTTTTGTCAATTTTTTTATCATATTTTAAAAAATATTAATTCCCCAAACCTTAAAGTATAAAACCTAAATTGTAGTTCTTGTATTTGTATGCAAAAATTAAACGTAATTTTAACTTAAGAAGAAAGACAATTAAGTATTAGAATAAGAAATTAAACTTTTAATCCATAAAAAAGTAGAACAGCCTAAATTAAGTATTTAAATCACAAGTAAATTTAAGATGAAAAAAAAAATAATAAAATCAATTTTTATCCAAAAAAATGGAATGAAATTAAAAATTAAAAATTGCAGCCCAATAAAGTCCCCAGTAAAACAGAAAACTAAAATTAATTAAATTTATTCAAAAACAATTTTTTGGGAAAAAGAATAGTAGTTCAGATGGGGATGAGGGAGAACTAGCACCCTTCCCCCCCCCCCACTCCACCGCATTCCGATCTCAATGTACTGTGTAGGAAAAATCACCTAGGGAAAAAAAGGGACAGCAGATGGCTTTATGGCCATGCGGATGCTGCAGCAGTGATCTCCAAGGGCAAAAGGGGCAGTGGCTGGCTTCCCGGCAGTGATCTCCAACCTGAAAAGCTGAGGGGGTTGATGTCATCCTGGTTTAGGACCACACCCAAATTATGAATTCATAATTACATTACATAATAAAACTACTGATGTCACATCCCCTCCCCACATCATAAAGTATGAAATCGAAAATTAAAAAAAAATTTATGACGGAGGGGAGGGGTTGTCATTAATAATTACACTTATGGGTATGGCCAGGTGGGAAAAAATTGAACAACCCCTCCACATTCCATTCTCACTGGATCTGGAAACCCCTGGCTTATATGTACAGTTTTTTTACTTTTAGTTTTGACTTCCTTACCATATAATTATGACAGTATATTGTTTTCATTGGTTAGTGTTAAAAATCTGCTTTTCTTATGATAGAAAATTAACTTTGAAGTGTACATCCAAGTGTTATTTTTTATACATTTTTAGTCAGTTCTCATCTCATCTTATAAGAGCAGGTAGGTTAATCAAAAGGGGAAAACCTAGACGCTTATTCCAATGAGGGAATTTTGCACCAAGACCTACATACCTAAAGTACCTACAGGAAGCTAGAATCACTAAGCAAACAAGTCAAGCTATCCACTGGATCTTGGTGAATTTCCTCAAGAAAAGTAGAATTTATCATGAGGTGATGAATATGTGCCAGAGTGACACATTCAAAAATAATATGATAGTCTGTTTCATCCACCAAATTACACTTTGAACATAGTAGTGTTTCCAGAAGAATCCCCATTCTATGTAAATGTTTTCGTAGTAAATCATTGGAAGGCTGTGATTCAACGACCAAGTTGAAGAAAGTGAAGGGTTTTACGTTTACCACAGTAAACACGACGAGTATCCATAATGTCGGGAGCTTATGTATACCAAATAATGGCACCCTTAGGAAAATGGAAACTCCCCCCTGTCTGCTCTACCATAGGGTCTATGATGGCCTCCCTCAGGAGCGCAGGGAAGGTACGACTTTCCACAATATCGGAAGGCATTTGCAAATATTACTGGTCACATATTATGAGAGTTCGGCCCAGGGAAATCTACCCAGAGCCCTTGATAACCCAGACAATGAGAACTTTTCCTTGCAATTCCCTGGATATAAATATCCAAAGGAGTCAGAGAAAGAAAACTTCCATAGCCCTGTTATGTGTAGTTGAGACAGCACCCGTGATACCCAGGCAGGCCAACCTTTGAAGGGAGGCCACCATGACCTTAACCGTGGACTGCTCAATCTTACACCACCAAACCGGAGTACAATACGTTAGAATAGGTCTAATGGCTGTTACGTGCAACCAGTATGTCACATTTTGGGGTAAGACCCCAAAATTTACCTAGGACACAGCAACATCGATAGAGTGACATTTTAACCTGGTTTATTCTATTATCAAGATGTTGGTACCAGGTCAATTTACTATCGAGGATAACCCTTAAGTATTTGACCTCCTTCCTTATTATAATCTTTTCACTGAATAAGATGGGCATTCAAATAAAAGGAATAACTTTTTCCGACAATAAAAGGTACGACAGATGTTTTCAAAGGATTAACCCTAAAATTCTGCTCAATCCACCATGTTTGAACCTCGTCCAGAGTACATTGCATCAAGTCCCATAAAGTAAATTTCTCAATCCCAGATATGTAGATGACAATGTCCTCCGCATACACTTGGGCATATATGCCATGATTGTTTAACTTATAAATAAAATCGTCCACTACCAGTTTCCATAGCCGGGGGGAAAGAATACCAACCTATGGACAGCCCCTGGAGAGTCGAACCTCGATTTCCTCCCCCAAAAATTGGGAGACAATAATTCTGTATGCCAAAAGGATTTGAGTCCATTTTAGAAACAGTGGAACACTTGCATTACAACTTAAAAACACGACTTCTACGTTATGGTTGATCAAAGTTTCTTATATTCTTCTAAAGTCATCATTTATGGGTGTAATCTCTTCGAAAGGAAGGTAACTGAGACTAAAATATTCTCTTGGTTTCTCCCTTCCATTCGAAGGGTGATTTTTGCTACAGTAGAGTCCCTGGAACACAGCTGATACATAGCATTAATATTATTTTTATCAATAAACACGCTCGGGGAGATGAACATGAAAAGTCGGAAATCAGTTTACCTCCACAGTTGCTCAAACATCTAATTCCACCTTTAGAAATCCAACGTTCTTGAATTAGAGCTATGTGAATGTCCTGAGCCAGGAAAGTCCTACTGAGGTTGGCTGCCACCATTATTTTTATGCTGCAGGTTTGCTTGAATGCACCTAAGCATCTGGCGGTGAAGATGTGGAAGGTTTCCCTAAAACCTTAGCTTGGATCCGAGATAGCCGAATGTATAGGAACCATCGTCTATCATTCAGAGTACTTGCATCCAGTTCGGGAAGAGCCAACACATTGGTAATTACATGATCCTCAAATTTGAGATTCTTAATGCCCCAGTGCGTTAAAGTTAGATCCTTACTCTGGATTTCAATCCTTTTCAGGATTTCTTTTCCAGAATATTTACTGAAAAGTTCAGGGAGCTTTAATATTATCTTAGCTTGGTGGTTTTGATGAGTATCTTTGCCTCACTCATCAAGGGAGTCTAACCCTCCAGGGATTGATCTTCTTGACTGTTGAGGTCAGCCCGTCGGAAGTACATTGGTCCACACACAGCAGATGTAACGTCCTCTTTTATACAGTGATACCTAAAGGTACGCACAAGGTCGGCACGTAACAGACACATGCTCGACGGACCTATTACCTGTACAACTACCTCATGTTGGAACGATTTAGATCAAAGGAACTCGTAGTTGTTGCTCTGTGATAGTGGGTGATGATATAAAGAAAAAAGAAATTCTGAGCAGATGTGAAATGCAAATAACCGGGGGTTTTATTGATTTTAGTTACAACTCACTGATGTTTTCATCCTTATTCTTCATTTAAAACGTTTAGTCTTTTCAGTCTTTTTATTATGGGTTTCGAATCTTCAGTATTCATAACGATCGTTCTCCTTTCCGCCTCCGGGTATCTAAAAGAAAAAAAAATAAAGAGACAATAACAAGAAGAAGAAAAAATATTTGATTAATAGTAATTGGCAAATAACAGAGGTAAGTCTATAAATAATATAACAGTTTGTGCTATCATTAAATTTCTTTAAGTTTACAAAATCTATCATTAATAAGAAGAGTGAATTCCGACGTTCGAAAGCTTCCTCATCTTTTTCGATCTGGTCAGATTGTGACGATCGTCAAAAGGCTTTGTGCACCAAGCGTGGGGCTTTATTTCTCCTGGTTCGCAGTAAAATCTCCCAGCTCTATAATAATGATTAACAAATAAAGAACAAACGAATCAATATAGATAAGGGTAACGCTGGGTGGCCCAAATTATAAAACTCAATACCGGCTAATTTCTTCTTTTGAATCCTTTTCATCAAAATAACGCTTCTCTCATGTCATAGGCTCTTGTGTCGAATTTCTTTATGGAACCAAAGTCCCAAGCATCTCCGTCGACTAAACGATACGTGATGAGGGTTCTCTTTCGAATGCCTATCGATATTAGGCAAAACAGCAGTTTTTTTTCTGTTTTGACATTTAGGAATCTACGACGGTTCAAGATGACTCCAACTGGGATAAAATTTACCATTCGGTTATTAAGGACGCCCCTTCAAGAGACAGGCGCACGCCACGAACATTTCCATTGCATTCGCGTGTACAGCATCGAGGAACAGACTTCCTATCTTTAGCTGCTCCGGAGATATTCAGAAAAAAACTCATTTTTCGTTTATTATCCAATTTTATGTCGCCAGGGTAACGAAATTCTTCTCGTGGATTACGATGTTTCATTGTTTTCAATTTTTTTTGCCGCTACATTGTTGGAAGCTTAGTGTCATTATAACAAAAATGCCCAATTAAAACACGGCTTTGTCAAGACGAGGAGGATTTTGGAAACAAAGGGGTTGGCGACAAAGGGGGTGGCGACAAAGGGGGTGAAGATTTAGAAAGGACAGTAACGCTCTGGAGCGGATCGACTGGGACGTTACACAAAATAAATGCTCCAGTTTCCAAGTGACAGTACTTAAATTGAGGTGCATGCCCAAAGGCATATCCCCAACATAATACATCAGGTTTTCCTGGAAAGCTTCCAACTGCTGCTCATTTAGCTGCTTATTTGCATAGCGATCCAGGACAACTGCCATTGTAATTGTTGTTAAAGCCTTGCAAAAAGTCCCATATATGGGTTTCTTCATAGGTATTTTGCCCTTTGAAGGAGCGTTACCCTCAGACCTGGATCTTTTGGTTGAGTTAACAGTGAATGTCAGGCCGACCCTATATTTTCCAACCTTGGTGCCTTTTGCTGTTTTCTTCCTGGATTTACAGTGTTTAGCCAAACCAGGAGGAATATGGTTGGACACAATCATGCTACTATCTTTGACAGAGGCTGCATGCTGTGAAGCATGTGGGGCCTCAGGTTCAGAATTAGCATGATGATTGGGTTCAGTTGATATAACAGAGGGTATTTCTGCCATGTCAATATCAGCTTTTGGTTTCTGGTATCCCTGAGGGTTACCAGATGAAGTTGAGGGTGTATTATCATAAACTGGAATAATAAATGCAGGATTGACGGTCCATCCCTGAGGTGCTGGCATACAGGGATAAGGCTAATTACTCCTGAGTGTCGCCAGGTAGACAGGAAGCTCTGTTAAAGACCCTATGACCGAAGTGCCATCCACCCTTCAGCATGGGTCACATAACACTTTGGGTTTGGGAGTTGGTCTGCACCCCCTTTTTGGATATTCGGGAATGTCCTAAGTTGTAATCAACTTAGGATATTTGGCTATCCGCCACCTGCCGACCACCCAGTAGCCACTCAAGCCAATGGATACTCAGTTAAATCACAATTTATGCTTCTTTCGAATCTTGCAGTCAATTTTTCGCCTACTTCCCGTTCTTCAACACTTCAAATTTGGCACACACATTCATTTGCGGCGACAATACAATATTTTATAGTTTCGGAATTTTTTTAAAAAATTATTAAAAGTTTAAAGGCCATTGCCAAATATCAATTAAACTGTAACTGAATGGTTATCATGCAAGTTTGGATCAATTTGTGATGATGTTGTTTGACCAATTGTTAACAATGGAAATTATGTGTATTCTCAGACGTGAATTTCATTTGGAATGTCTTCATTTCTTCATGAAAGTCATTTTATAATTGAAGGTTCAACCGTTAGTAATTTGAAACGCTTAAATAAAATAAATAAGTAAATAAATGAGCTGAAAATATTTTTGAGCTGATTCAATTTTCATGGAGTGGCTACTTATCCAAGAGTAAAAAATATTTTGTGTCTTATTTTTCTTTTTAGTGCATTTCATAAAGTAAAAGTGTGTGCATAGAAAGATTTATTTTTAAGAGTTTATATTTATTTATAGCATTTAATTAACTAATTATGTTTATTACCTAACATTAAAGGTTTGTTTTTTGGAAGTACAAGTGACATTCAGAAAGTTCGTAACTTTTTGAATATTTCTTTCATTTGTGGTTCGTACTTTTGTGAAGAACTGCGCATGTTCACTGCTATATTTAGATGATCATTTAATTTCTTGTACATAAAAAATTTCTTGATGAGTCCCTAGTCTGTTTTGACACATTCACAAAACAAAAGCGAAGGTTATCCCTTGGTGCAAAGGTGATATTGGGGATGTACAATCCGCATCCGATGAGTTAAATCTCGATCTTGAAGGGCGAAGATTATTCTATTGCTAAAATGGGAGGCAAGAGGATGAAAAAAAAAATCGGATGTAGTGCAGAGTACTTCCCTGAACTACATCAGATTGTTTTTCATCATCTTGCCTCCCATTTTAGCAACAGAATAATCCTAGCCTTTCAAGGTCGAGGTTTAACTTATCTGATGAGGACTATACACAGTCAACGATAAAGAATTTCTCATCTCCCTATCAACATGACGAAAGATGGGAATATAGTACCATTATGCCTCATAAGCAAAAGAAATGACCAAACTTTTATTAGTGACGAAGTGATGATATTTTAGGTTGAAAACGTCAAAGTTTGGATGGCTTCTCTTAACATGGGCAGAACCACTTTCTCAGCGGACTCTGTCGTGTGTAAGTCTTATGTCAGAATAATGTGACAGTTGCCCTGACTGATTCATACTGCTTTGCAATTTCATTCGTTTACAGCAGTGGCATTTTTAGATAGATCGTGTGTCACTAAGATGTGCTTATAATTTTTCAGGATCATATGTATTAGATTGGTTTGTTTTGTTTGGTATTAACGTCCCTTTCAACTATTATGGTCATATCAGGATGGCGTTATAGGGGCTGCAAATTTTGCCTCGCAAGGTATCCTTAACATGCAGCTGGCAAACGACTACACAGGACCAACGGCTTTACTTTCCTTCTGAAGGAGGTGCGTGATCTCAGGATTTCTCCCTGAAAAATCCTCATCGTCTTCAGCTGGGATCGAACCCACCTACTCAGGCGTCAGAGGTGATCATGTAACACTGAGCCACCAAGGCCAATTTATATATATTAGAAAAACTGTGTAGAAAAAATAAATACAAACTTTAAAACTTCTAAGCTCTCTGTCCGAAATTACGAACTTTATAATCGCTCTTCATGGCAGGAGTAATTGACTTGTTTAACTTTGCATCTAACAGTTTTCTTAACAATTTCATTTATCCTTATGAATGTTCTGCAACGATCTACATTCATATTTCATTCTTTCATGAGTTAGCAACTTATTTTATGAACGCATAACAACTTTTAAGTATAACAACTTATTTTATGAAAAACAAAACGTACTGGATAGCACAAAAAAGGTGTTAGAAAGGTTTTGTCTGCAGTGGTTTATTCGTATGCCATAAATGATTATCCTCGTGATACTGTTGTATTGCAGTTCTGAACATTAGGGGGTCTCACTCACTGATGTATCTCATTACATTTCAGAAAGGAAGCACTAACGTTGGAACTGAAGCCAAATTTTGATGACAAAATTAAAGCATCCTTTGTTTACTAGTTCTATACTGTAATCTCACCATGCAATGGTCATTTCGGATGATGCTGTTCTTGGGCCAGATGTTCTGTTATATAAACATCTCACCACAGCACTCCCAACATTTTCGTAAAATTTCTGGCATTTTGCTATGGAATGCTCACAGCTGCAGTAGAACATTTTCATGAAGAAATCATTTAAAGCTTACAATTAAACCACATTAGACAAAAACATTCTAACACCTTATTTGCGCCACCCGGTATGGTGATCTGTAGAGCAAAATTACCACACATTTTGCTATGAGACCTTATATACCTGATTCATTTATATAACAGAAATATTATTTGTCCTCGTAGGGTGATGACAGTGTGATAGAATGTGTACAGAATAAAAATACTGGAATAGTCAATGTTTTCACGTCCTTTAACGCACCAGGATATAGAAATCAAAGATTAGAACTGGTAAATTAACTTAATATAGTCCAGAAAATATAATACATAACTTAATATACGGGGTGATTTAAAATGATTTCTGGCATTTCAAAATTTTACTATGCATATATTTTAAAACATAAGCTATACTCTTTCCAATGAAAGTTGGAGTGGGTGTGTCCAGTTAAACTTCCTATTTCAATGGTTAGACAATGTTACAAAAGTAGAATCAATAATGCCTAACAATTGAAATAGGAAGTTTAACTGGACACGCTCACTCCAATTTCGTTGGACAGGGTATAACCAGACCAGGTTTAAACTGCAGGAAAACTCAAATATGTTTTGATTCTAGCATTACAAATGTTCTATGTGACTCCCTCAAGTCATCCGGACAATGTCAAGACGATAGTTAATCTCATCCCAAACTCTTTTCAGCTTGTCTGCTGTTACTAGTCCTGTGCTTTTGAGTTTACAAAACATTCAGTTTCCAGAAATTGATCATACTATTTACGGATGCTTTTGTCAGTAGGGAAATCTTTATGAAATTGCCTACGAAATGCCCGTTGGACTAAAATTATAGAGTTTGTTTTTGCACACTCCACAACGCAATAAGCCTTTTCACAGCCGCCATCTTTACTTCGATCGCGACACTAGCGCCATCACAGCCTCTAATAGCGGGAAGGTTAAAAATATTTGAGTTTTCCTACATTTTAAACTCTTTCTGGTTAGTTTTTTGATATAAAATAAATGCATAGTAAAATTTTGAAATGCCTGACATCATTTTGAATCACCCTGTATTTCAGGTGAGTCAGTTAACCTGAGACACAAAAATATCTCGGATAGTATGCACCATTCGAAAATAATCTCTGAATTAAAAGGTAATATTGTTGAGGGGGCCATTTACCTGTGCTAATATATGCGGGTGGGGCGGGAAGTAAGTTTGAAATTTCAAAAAGGGAACCCCCATTTTTGTTATAGATTAGAATACTATGTCAAAGAGTATTTTTTTAAGTGTACGAACAGTTAATAATGTAAGAACTCATAGTAATCCTTTTAATATAGCTTTGCTTAATTTTACTATTTTCTTTTGCAAAGAAGAAGTCACTCCCACAAAAACCGATTATCATCCTTACTACGATTACTACAATTATCATTATCACTTTACTATTTTCATTTTGTGTACTTTTTTACTAACTAATAAATAAAATACTACTATAAAAACTACTATAAAAATAAATAAATAAATAAATAAATAAATAAATAAATAAATGTAATTTTATAATCATTCATTTGGCCAAGCTCAGTGGCATAACCCTTGATAATGTTGAAGTTATTTCTTCAAACCTATCTGTTTCACAAAAACTCAAGACTACCACGTATAAACAAATTACTGACCATGTACTTAATTTTTATAAAATGTTGTGATGTCTTGTTCTCTTTTCAATATGGGAGGGTTCCTTATCGTTTAATCAATTGAAAGGAACAAGCTCATACCACAGGAATACTCCAAGTTCCCAGAACATTTAGGGTTAATAAATACTACTTTCGTTTGTTCAATTGATCAGATTTATTGGTCAAATAATTGAATTTTAAAATGAATAACTACACTAAAGTAAGAGAGGAGAGTGCAATTGGAAGAAAGGAAAATCTTTACTTATCCACTAGCTTAATAATAGTAGAGGAAAGTACCCAAACCCAGACTCCCATTTATTTTTTAATTTAAAAAAAAATCATATTTGTACAAAATGAAATCAAAATATTTACAATACATACCCCTTGTATTACTGCAACATATATATTTTCCTCAATGTGATTAGTCAACTTTTTTAAGTGAAAAAAAAACATTTTTCTTAACTACATTTTGTAGATTTTTTAAAAATGGCTCCAAATGTGGGCCCCCCCAAAAACTCTAAAAATGGGTACAAATAACAAAAATAGTCGAACTTTAGTTTATTGATACAAAAAATAGTAAAGAGTAGTGACATAATAAAGAACTTATATGTTTGAAAACTGAAATCAAGTGCGACAATAGTCACATTTGTAAATGTCCTTTTCTGCCCAAGCACATTCTACACGAGCCCAGAGTCTACACAACAAACACATGACCCAAACATCTCCTTGGGAGTTTTGTGAAAACTTTTCATTGCAGACAATACGTAAATTTTTTAGTTTTACAAGGGACCCATGTTTGGAACTTTAGGGGCCCATGTTTGGAACCTTAAGGGGCCCAACTTAGGCACCAGTTAATTTATATTTCAAATGCTGAGATTTTTTTTATTTGTGAATTGGGATCCAATACGTCCATCCAGGGCCTCTATGGCCAGAGGCCAACGAGTTGGGTCCCTGGATGGACCTGGATTAACGACTGCGCTATGATGGTCGCAGTAGCCAGTGGGTGGGTGAAGATTGGCTATCACGGATGGTCGCCCATCCAGTGACTAGCCGTGCCTTATGTATCTTAACTTCACAGAAGTTGTGTTCAGTGAAAGCCCACCAGGCCACGGACTCCCCCTTACTATTTAACCCTAACCATTCAATTTGAATTTATTATACTGCCCTAAACCAATAGCATGCAACGTCCCCTTCAAAGAGATATAATCATTAAAAGACATACCAACGAAATATCAATGTATGGTAACCAAAATCAAGGGGTTGGTCGTGGCCTGGTTGTCTCGTCGATCGGCTCGCCGTTAAGCAAATTCAGGCATGGCTAGCTGCTGGCTGGATGACAGCCAGTGGCTTGAGGACCACTGCTGGGTGGGACAGCTATTTGGGGCACAGCTATTGGGGGACTTTTGTCTGAACCATTTGCTGAGTGACCGGTGCTGGATGTCCAGCAGGTGGTGATAGCCACTGGTTTCTTCATCTGCCAGCAGTTCTCCTATCATGAACCCCCCCCGTGCTTCGGAGGGCACGCTAAGCCGTCGGTCCCAGCTGTTACTATCATCTCGTAGCAGCTGTTAGTTACTGGGATGGCACAAAACTTCCTCGAAGGAATAAGTGCCGCTGATTATCATTCTATGATTATTTACCCTCTGTACAAGATAAGATAATCAGAATCAAGCACACCAAAAAACTTTGCTGAGCACTGTTTCAGTAGTGGCCAACCGAACAAGGACAATTGAAGACGACGACACTAGCACTAGGCTAAGCTTTGGTGGTGCTAGGAACTACTAATTTAATGTATTACTTACTGTCAACAACACTGTACAGAGCAGTAAACCAGAGGGCCCGTGTTAAGAATGGTGCCCGTGTTTGGGTACTTTCCTCTATTCATTAGATGTAGTAATGAGAAAATTATAAATATTAAAATACCATAGATTATCAATATAACAAAGTAATCATTTAAGGCTACAGGTTATATACGTGCTATTAAATAATTGTCGTCTCATCATATTAAGCACAAATAAAGATTGTGTTGGCGCAGAATGTTGCATCAAGTATATGCTTAAATTATTTTTGTTTGCATAAGACATTGTTTAATTTAAGCATTTATTAGCGAGAGTTGTTTATGTTCATGTTGCCTGTTTTATTTGTTGAGCCAAGAGAAATGAAGCTCATTGTTATAATCGTTAATTTTGAATGTTCTAAGTCATTGTATTTTAAGCTGCAATTAAAGATAGGCCTGTGTCATGATTTAAAGAATTTAAGCTTGGAAGGCATACAGATCTTAAGTTAGTTAAATTTATTTAGCTTTTTTATGCATGTATTTATGGTTATTTCATTTTTTGTAACAGCAAATCATAGAATATGAGAACCGGTAATCCAAATCACAATATATTTCATTCATCTACTTCATCCTGTAACATTCATCTACGTCTTCTACATCATGTAAATATTTCATCGAATAAACATTGTTATCAGCAGCAGTTCTTGTGTTGCTGCATATTTTTTCTGAAAGCCTTGAACACCAAGAACTCATATAGTTGTCAATTTGCGAAGGGCATTTTGGCGATGATATTTCATTTTTTATCTACGTCTTCTAAAGAAGATTTTAATAAGAATTAAGAGAGACTGTCAGGCCTAATCTGAAAGGATATGACTGAATCGTTGGAAATGTTTAAAAAGGATACGATAGGGGTGCTAAGAGGTTCAGAGAACTTCTTGAGGACGAGTTGAAGAACTGAAGAAGAGGGTGCCTAGCAATCGTGATTTATGTCATAAAGAAAATTGAGCAACTCAAAATGGAGCAAAAGGTTCTTCAAATCAAATCAAAATTGTTCGATCTTTGTCGTTATGCAGACAATTAAATGAAGGCACATGACGAAGTGGTGAAGCTCCTTGGGCCGACCAATGTGTCAGAAGAAATGGCAAACTAGCATAAAAAGACATTAACCGATCTCAACGAGTTCGAAGCAGCCATCATAACATAGATCAACCATCATGAAGCTGATGAAGGCGACGAAGACGAGGAAGAGGACCTAAAGCTTGGTGACAGAGCGAGCCAAGCTAGTAATTCCAATACTGAAGAACTCATCGCAAAGCAAACTAAGATGATCGAGTTGCTAGCCGAACAGCAGCTCCAACCGTCCTTTCCAAAACATGACATGATTTTTGATGTCAATCCTTTAGAGTACCTGACATTCATCAGGACTTTCGAGAATCTCATAGAGTCGAGGACTACTGATGCTAATCGAAGAATGCACTAGTTGGAACCGTACGCAAGTGGCGAAGTCAAGAACCTGGTGAGAAGCTACCATTTGATGAAGGCAGATGTCAAGAAGGTCAACGATCGTCTTCGGCAAATCTATGGACGAGGGTCTAAGATCGCAAATGCATACATCAAGAGGGTCTTGGACTTCCGGTCATCAGAGGAGGCGATGACGAAGCATTACACCGTTTTCATCTCCTCTTACTCAAATGTCAAAATTGTATGGAAGATGTGGATGAGATGAGCGACATAGAGCATCTGATCAATATGCGAGCAATTGTTGAGAAATTGCCATTTGACATGTGAAGAAGATGGCATCAAATTACGAATGACATCAGCGAGATCAAAGAGGAGAAAATCCGTCTCCAGCATTTAGTCGACTTCATCTTCCGAGCTGCTGGCGAACTACAACATGCGGTCTTTGGTGATATTGGTGAAGGCAAGAAGCGGTCGACTACTAAGGAAGAAAAGCCATCTAAGGGCCTATCGGATCTAAGGGTCTAAGTACCAAGAGTTCAAAAGGATCCAGTTTCTCCACCAACCTTAATGATGAAAGGATGACACTCAAGTGCTACTATTGTCAAAAAAGTCACTCTTTGGAAGACCATGATCATTTCCAATGAATCAGTCCAGATGAAAGAAGGAAATTCTTGAAGAAAGGTATGCTAAAGGCAAAGACAAGAGAGAGCGTCAAGAAGCCTCTGTTAAAAACGGATTTGTCAAAACGAAGGGTAATGATTCACGTAGAAGACTCAAGACGGCCATGGCAATAATCGTCATCAGATTTCGAGTCAAGGCTACAAAGTGCAATTAGTGACGACTTATGCATTTTTAGGAGCTCGCCATACATTTTGTACCAAAGACCTAATGAACGAGCTCAAGGCTAAAGGGAGCAAGAAGTTGTTGTTTATATCGACCATGGTAAACAGAGATAGTCCATTTGAATGCTTTGGTCTTGAAGGTCTGGAGGTGAGCGACTTGGAAGAAACGGATGGCTGCCTTTGCCTGAGATCTACAGACGAGAAGAGTTTCCAGTCGACCAGATGGACATTATCAAGCAGGATGACATTGCTCAATGGAATTATTTGAATAGAGTTATGCTACCAGAGGTCGATGCTCCTATCGGGCTTCTTATTTGTATAATGTGCCTGCTGCTCTTGAACCATTAGAAGTAATCCACAGTGAGAAGAAAGGTCTTTTTGTGATAAAGACCAGATTAGGCTGGGCAATACATGGGCCAACTTCAGTTTGGCAGATTGTCATTCTGTATCAAGGCTGGCCTATTTTTGTATAAGCAAATGTAGAATTGGTTCAAGGTAGAGAACGACCATGCGAGCGATGTGAGTGGTCTTTCCCTGTCCGATAAGTTTATGGAAATTTTTGAGAAGACCATCAAAGAAATCGATCCAATCAAAGGTCATTTTTCTGTCTCGTTGTTATTAGGTTCAGAACGTGCCTAATAACAAAAGACAGGCTATTCAAAGGGTTATTTGCCTCAAGAAGAAGCTTCTTCGCAATAAGCAGCTTTATGAAGACTACAAGGGCTTTGTGGAGAAAATGCTAGCAAATGGGCATTCTGAGAAGGTACCTTGTAACAAGATGAATGCCGTTGAGAGAGTCTATCTGGTATATCGCCCACATCACTCTGTGTATCATCCTATGAACTCTCTGGTTGGGGTATTGACAAGATTCCAAGAGGAACCAGTGGCTTTGACAGCATCAAGAATATGTTCCATCAGGTGGCGGTGCCCGAAGAAAATAGAGACATGTTAAGATTCCTGTGGCTGCGCGATGGCGATTTGGAATAGCCGTTGAAAGAATATCGAATGAAGGTGTACATTTTTGGAAGCCTTTGTTCTCATTCAACCACAATGATGGTGATGCAAAGAGTTGCCGAAGATCATCCATACAAATTTCCACAAGAGGTCATCAAGACGGTTAAGAAGAATTTCTCTGTTGATGATTGCCTTAAATCCGTTGCAAATGTGGAGCAGGCATTTAGTATGAAGAAGGGACTCCAAGCCTTGTTGAGCAAGAAAGGCTTTTGGTTGACGAAATGGGGTTCCAACAACAGAATATTCTTGGCAACCGTCCCGGAGGAGGAAAGAGCCAAGGGATTTCAGCCGATCGACTGAGACGATGGCAGTGCTCCCATTAAACGAGTCCTGGCAATCGAGTGGAGGCCAGATGAAGACGTTTTTGAGTTTTCTAGTGATCAACAAAGAAAGGACACATTTAAGACGTGGGCTGTTATCAATTATCAGCTTACGTTTTGATCCGTTAGGCTTAGCAAAGCCTTTTTGATGCCAGCCAAATTACTGAATCAGGAGCTCACAGGAATGAAGCTTGGATGGGATGAGCTATCCCAAAATATCAAGATGGTAGAAGGCGTGAATGGACAAGTGGACTCCCTCTCCTGTCAACATTTGCTGTACCGAGATGTTTGAAGCCACCACAGTTCGAGATGGCGAGGGCAGAAATGCATCACTTCGCAGATGCCTCTGATAAGGCATATGGAGCTGTCAGTTATTTGCGAATAGTTGATAAAAAGAATGAAAGAGTGACATGCACTCTCTTATGTTCAAAATCGAGAGTCGTACCCCTTAAGATGATGAAGATTCCATGATTGGAACTCGTAACAGCCACTCTCTCAGTCAAGTTGGACATGCAAATGAGAAAGGAGCTGGACATTATGATTGACGAATCACATTTTTGGGCCGATTCTACTACAGTCCTAAATTATATATGTAATGATCGATAAGTGCATGTGTTTGTTGCCAACAGACTGACAATGATCCATGGGGGATCAACGCCCAGCCAGTGGTATTAAATCAAAAACAAATTTAACCCGGCTGACGAGATTTGAAGAGAACAAGAAGTCGCTACTTTCCTGAAGAACGATCGTTGGAAACAGGGGCCGGAATTCTTGTGGTCAATAAGCCTTGAACTACCACAACCCATTGAATCGAATCTGAATAGAAGGGATCCCGAAACAAAGACTGAATCTACTCAGCCAAGATAACAGAGCCCTCTGGAATTAAGAAACTGATTGAGAAGTGTTCCTCATGGTATCGACTAAGGAAGATAATGGCGAGAGTATTTCGATTCATTCCAGTTTTGCAGAAGAAAACAACAGCAAGATGCATGCCAACTGTTGATGATCTACAAGAGGCAAAAGAAGCCATTTTCAAGTTCGTTCAACGTGAAAACTACGCTGAAGAGATTATCGAGTTGTCGAATGAGAAACCTGGACAAGCCATAAGACGATCAAGGAGTCGCAAATTCGACCCAGTCATGGTGGATGGAATGAAGCCTACTCCGAGTAGGAGGAAGAATGAAGCACTCTCATCTCCCAGAAGAAAGCAGACATCCAGTAATTATATCTAGAGGACACGTAGCACGGCTATTTGTTGAAGAGGTGCAGAGACAGACTGGACATTCTGTAAGAGAGCATGTTTTGGCCACCATAAAAATGAGGTTTTGGATCCCTTCGGGCAATGCATTTGTGCGAGAGGTCATCGCCAAGTGCCTGAAATGCAAGAAAATGAACGCTCGACCAATGGAGCAGAAGATGACACCACTTATTGAGAATCGAGTACGAGCTGACAACCCACTTTTTACGTTCATAGGACTCGATTGTTTTGGTCCATTCCATGTGAAGCAAGGAAGAAAGCAGCTAAAATGCTATGGGCTCATCTTTACATGTATGAATTTAAGAGCAATTCATCTCAAAGTCCTATTATCACTTGAAGCGTATAGCTTCATACAAGGCCTAAGAAGATTCATTGCTCGACGTGGACAAGTTAAGGAGATTCACTGCCACAATGGAACTAACTTTGTTGGCGGCAGGAACGAGTTAGAGAAAAGTATAGAGAATTGCAACAAAAAAAATAAATTCACTTAGAGAAGGGTGTCAATTCATTTCTGCTACAGCGAGGAATAAAGTGGCACTTGAATATGCCAGGAGCTTCTCACTAGGTCAGCGTTTGGGAGGGTTGTATGCACTCAGTAAGAAAGGTCTTCAGCGCGCTCTTTGAGAAACAGACGCTGACCAATCAGAGCCTTCAGACATTGATGTGTGAGGTGGAAGCAATCCTTCATTCGATGTCAATCACGATGCCCTCCATCGACTACCATGATGGGGAAACATTAACGTCCAATCATCTATTTTTGATGAACGGTCAACCCCACCTACCATGGGACATTTTTGTGAAAGCTGATGGCTACGCTCGCAGACAATGGCGACAAGTACAATTCCTAGCTGATGAGTTTTGGCGATGTTGGACCCGAGAGTATCTACCCTTACTACAAGAGAGATCCCAGTAGCTGAAGAAGACACTGAATCTGAAACCTGGAGACGTTGTACTAATGACGTATGAGGCGACGCCAAGGAACCAATAGCCATTAGTAAGGATACTGGACGTCTTCCCAGATCAAGAAGAGCTTGTACGAAGGGTCAAATTGAAGACTAAAGACGGCGTTTACAAGCGACCAATCACCAAGTTGTGTAATTTCGAATTGGATATGATTGTTAAGTGGAAGGACACTTAAGTGGCCGATATATTAGCGCAGAATTCTCCATCAAGTAGATGTTTTTAATTATTTATTTATGTTTGCATAAGATATTGTTTAATTTTAGCATTTATTAACGAGAGTTGTTTATGTTCACGTTGACCATTTTATTTGTTGAGCCATGAGAAGTGAAGATAAGCCTGTGTTATTATTTAAAGAATTTAAGCTTGGAAGGCGTACACATAAGTACCAGGGGCGATTGATAAATAAGGTCTCCATGGCTGTAACTTTTTTATATGTTAACCGATTTTCAAAATTCTATTTGTATCTTATACTCACATTTGTTCTCTATGTAATGCACTATTCACTTTTCGACATAGTCCCCATTCCTTTCCAAGCATTGCGCCAACACGTAACTAGTTGGGTGAACCCGTCGGAGAGGAATTCCGGAGTTGTTGTCGACACCAGGATTGAATGGCAGCGTTTACCTCGCCATCAGAACCAACTGATGTCCTTTAAGGGGCTCTTTCTTCTTTGGGAAGTGGTGAAAGTCGCAATGTGCAAAGTCTTTGTTTTTTGAACTGCAATTTTTCATCTTTGAACTGTAGGCGTTGCAACGCCTGTGGTGTGTGGTGACTCGTGTGTGGGCGGACGTTATAGTACTTCAGAAGAGGGTCCAAAGCTGCCATTCAATCCTGGTGTCGACGAAAAAACCCCGGAATTCCTCTCCGACGGGTTCATCCAACTAGTCACGCGTTGGCGCAATGCATGGAAAGGAATGGGGACTATGTCGAAAAGTGAATAGTGCATTACATAGAGGACAAATGTGAGTATAAGATACAAAAAGAATTTTGAAAACCGGTTAACAAATAAAATAGTTACAGCCATGGAGACCTTATTTATCAATCGCCCCTCATACGTTCTTAAGTTAGTTAACTTTATTTAGGTTTTTTTATGCATGTATTTATGGTTATTTCATTTTCTGTAACAGAAAATCATAGAATATGAGAACCTGTAATCCATATCATAAGGAGCAAACATTCATCTACATCATTTAAATATTTCATCGAATAAATATTGTTATCAGCAGCAGTTCTTGTATTGCTGCATATTTTTTCTGAAAGCCTTGAACACCAGGAACTCATATAGTGGTCATTATGCGAAGGGCATTTTGGCGATTATAGACTGTATAGAGTAAATTTTTGCTAGCGAAGTGATTATTAGGATCTAAGGTTACACCCAAATTACTCGATGTTCACAATCACTGTAATTTTACTGCTTAATAAGGGCAAGATTGGGGCACACATGTGATAAGAGTGAGCTTTTACGTGAAGCTCAATTGAACACTCAAATCAACACTTGTGTATTACCTGAAGATTGCTGCTTCTTCTGAACGCATGCAGTTCTCCAGCAAATTGTTGAATTGGTTGCAGATGATGTAGATGCTTGTTTCTTTATTATTTTTATTGACAAATTCACTGCTTTCGATCGCACGTGGTTCGAGTTGCAATTGACGTTAATTGTTCACGATGAAGATAACTGTAGCATTAGGTTTCACTGCATTACCTGTCATTTACAAAACTGACAAGTTATTGAAACCCAATACTTGGCATTTGAATCCTTTCATGAATCATTTCATAATTGATTAATCGTATTTATTGTTTTGTGTTTTGAAGTCTGAAAGTATTGGCTCTTTGCATTTATGTCATGAAATCTTGACATATGCCATTATACAAATATTCCACAAGTTCCGTATGAACGTAAGTCTCCATACATAATTTGTGTCACCAGTCATCGATCTAATACCTCCCATACTATTGCCGAATAATGTACAGGACAACCAATATATTGCTATTCGAGGCTTAGGTTTTCAAATAAGGTTGGCAGTTCTTTTTCCAGAAAGTTTTGGTATTTTCACACTTCAAATTGCCATCAATGAAATAGGCCTCGATTAGTTTGCCACCAATTTTTCTACATCACACATTAATAGACCAGGGTCGTTGATGTTCAACTTCACGCAGCTAATATGGGTTTTCCACACTCCAATAATGCATGTTGCGTCGCTTAACCTCACTGTGGTTCGTAAATGTTGATCGTAAGAGAATAACACTCGAGTAAAGAAGTTCGTATTTGTTCCACCGACAAATGTTATTTGCAAATCATCGCAGTGAAGATCATGATACAGACACTCACGGTACTGATGATATCTAAAACGCTTCAAAATTCTTCAAACAGTACTCTGAGAATTTTCGCCAGGTGCTCGAATTGGATTTCTTGGCTATTGTGGCTGTCATTGCAATTTCATTATTTTCTCCACTAACAATTGCTGTACGCATCCTTGTTTAGGTTGTATACTTCCTTCGGTGGTAAACTGTTTGACAACATAGGAAAAAAAGCTCGTGATCATATTCTATCTAACAAACGCTCAGCATAACGATTGACGTTTTTGCCACATTCGCCATAAATCAAAATTATTTCAATTTTCTCTTTAACTCATATAAATAGTCCATAGTTTCAGATAAAACCTTCATATTTTTGACGCACTATCGGAATCTGCGATAAAAATAGGGGTTTCATGTTTTGAAATTTCAAATTGCTCCTCGCCCCAACACCGGGGGTGAGGTAGGAGGTTAAGTTTAGCACAGGTAAATGGGCCCCTCAAAATATTAACTTTTTATTTTGGACGTTTTTCGCATGATGCATATTTTCAGAGATATTTCGATGTATCAGGTTAAATGAATCACCCTGTATAATATATAACCTAAGATGATATATATTACACCATTTAATGTTTTAATTTACTCTTTTCATAGCCTCAAGAAGGTCTTAGAAAAATTATTGGCCAGGAAATTGACAATAATATATTCTGCAGTTTCACTCGCCAGGGAATAATGGCAGTTCAAGGCATTCATTATGATCTCCTCCATGACAGCCATTATCTGTTTTTAGCTAGTGGTTTAATTCAGCCAAATACTCAAAGTAGTGTAAATAATTTAGATTTATCCTGTTGCATCAAAATCAATTTTATTTATTTAAACGTGAATTTGTTTATGCCTGTTTTTATATAGATCAATTGCAACAACACATTTCAATTCCCTATCGAAGTGAAAATCCAGTACTGCTCACTATGGTATCAAACGTTTCTAGTGGCAGTAACAATCTTATTTATGCTCATGGTAAAGCATAAGATAATTTGAAAATAAATTGTCGTTTCTTGTTTTGTTTTCATTTTAAATTTTAAACCCTTTCTTTTCTAATACACAGGATGCTTGATGATTGTTGCATGGATTGGCACTGCTAGCATAGCTGTATTTTTAGCACGGTTTTACAAATACACATGGACAGAAACGACACATTGTGGAAAAAAAGTTTGGTTTCTGGTAAATTTTATCAGTGCTGTGAATAAATAGGTAGTGATTGTGCATGCTGTATAATCAGCAAGTTTAAGTTAAAAGTTTATATCATTACAATAAATGTTGAATAAAACTTTCCTATAATTTGCTATCGAGAAGTTGCTAACATAGACGCGGGATACGTCAAGAAAAAAAGCTGAATACGAAACAGAAGGAAAAGTGTTAGATGAAGTTGAATTATGAGAAACCAAAAAAATTCATTTTTTCCTATGGTGTAACTCACAACTGAAGCCCGTCTACCAACTCAGGTGTCTTAAGTTTAAAGGTCATAGCTATTCTTAATTATAAATTTCATTAACAAAAAAAAAAAGCATCTGAAAACAAAATTCAGAAAGGGAAAAAAAAAAGATGTTAAAGATGTTTAATTTTTTGTCTTTGTATTCTGAACCCATATAAAAATATCGTCAGATTTAAAACAGTTAAAATGTATTATTCATTCAGAAAATTTGAAGATGTTACCCTCTGGTATTAGTGTTTTGACACGTTTAATATTTTTCCTTTAATTTCAATACTGATTTTTGAAATTGATGTAATAATTTTTCTGTTAATAAAATTTTACACTGACAAGGGAACCCCACATAGCCTAACCGCATTAACAATAGAGTCATAGTATGGCTATGTTTGCTGAAATTTTTCGTTTTCGCGGTTTATTTTGAAAGATACACAATTTCGCACTCTCTTATTTTGCAAACATCTGTAGTAGCTTCAGAAGACTAACATATTTCAATTCGGTGGAAATCTGTGACATACATGTTCGAGAGATTCCCTTGTGAGTAGCCAGTTTTTTAGGAACACCTCCCCTGATATTGTGTTGCACCACCCCTAGCAGCTGTAATAGCACGAATCTGCCATGGCAAAGATTCATTTACCCGCTGAAAGCATTGTTCTGTAATGTTTGTCCATGCAGATGAAACAGCTACTCCGAATTAATGCTTATTGGACGGTGGTGGACCCATGCCTCATTCCAGCTTATTCCCACAGATGTTCAATTGGGTTGAAATCTTGGGAATAAGTTAAATTCATTATTGTGCTCCTGGAACCATTCATCAATACGAGCCTTATGACATGGAGCATTGTCGTTCTGGAAGTATCCTTGCAATGGGGGAAATACAGTAGCCATGAAGGGATGGACGTGGTCGGCAACAATGTTCATTTAGCTCTGACCAGTAAGGCGTTGTTTTACAGGTATCAGCAGACCAAGAGTATGCCAGGAAAACATTCCCCAGACCTTCACAGAGCCTCCACCAGCCTGAAGAGTGGACACCAGGCAGGAGGGGTCCATCGCTTCGTGCTGTTGTCTTCAAATTCTGTGTCGTCCATCTGCCTGGTGCAATAGGAAACGGGATTCATCCGACCGGCAGACCTTCCAGTCATCGACAGTCTAGTGTTGGCGATAACGAGCAAATTAGTGACGTTTTTTGCGGCATTGGGTGGAGGTCAAAGGTACCCGGATTGGCCGTCAGCTGTTGTAGCCCATCCTTGCCAATGGATGGCGTGTAGTGTGTTCAGAGATGTTATTCTGTGGTCCAGTGTTGCAGTCCACGATTAGTTGATGAGTCGTCACGTATCTGTTTGCACAGACAAGCATTCCCATCTTACGCTCACCCCTTGGATCGACGAGTCGTTTGCGACTATATGATTGTCTCTGGCTGGTTGTTTTTTTGGCTGTTTAACCAGTCCTGGTAATCCTTGAAATTGTTGTTCGAGAAAAGCCTAGAAGACGTGCCGTTTCGGAAATACTCTGTCCATCTCGCCGAGCACCAACTATCATCCCACGCTCGAAGTCGCTCAGGTCCTTTGTTTTCCCATGGTGACGGTCAAACTACTTGCACTTGACTAGTGTGTTCTAGCTCTATATTGGTACCGACTGTCACGTGACCAACTGATACGTAGTAATTGCCATGCCAATGGATTTGCATAGTCATGGGTGTTCCTAATAAACTCGTCACTCAGTGTAGATCTCAGTGTTAAAATTCCTTCTGAGTGTCAAATGATTCGAATATCAGGTTTTACCTTTTCAGATTACGTCAACAAATTTGCAGAGCATTATAAATTTTTTCATCTTAAAATGCTAATCTTTACGGTTTTGGATACAAGCATATAAGTCTTCTATGTCTAGGATTATTTCATGTTTTCCATAATCTATGTTTTCTCAATTGATTTTTTCTGTATATTCTGCGACCATTTTTATCCTTTCGTTCAAGTGGCCCCTTCAAACTATATGTTGAGAATGAGCTATACAGGGTGTCTCACACCTTTAGAATCAAAATTCAGCAGATGGTAAAAAACTATAAAATGAGCATTTTCAACGAGTAATAAGTGTGAAGAACGTTTCTGTAAATTACTTTTATTTTCAGAAAAACAATTTATTTATTCAAACACAACTTACAACGCATAGAAACAACAGCAACAATTTAAGTGTTCAAAGTGGGGCCACCAGTTTCAATACGTACAGAGGCAGTAAATATTGAACGAATTTGACCTTCAGTTTCTGTTCTTCATCCTGTTCCTCCACCATATAATGTTCCCTTTCATGGCCAATGATCCAGCATCTCAGTTTCCATTCTAGCAACAATCTTCTGCGAAGCAATGGAAGAGAGATCTTGATCCACACTTCCTCGTACACTTTGCAAGGGTGCTCATCATTGTACATCGACTGTTTCCGAGCTCTTTTTTTTAAGGAGTCCGAAACTACAGAAGTCTAAGGGTGGTGCATATGGACATTTATCCGGAATGGATGAAAATGGGATCACTTAGATTCCAGTTCCTGTTTCTTTTTTCTGCATAGCAGGCTAGTGAATAACATGAGGTGTGGCTCGATGCATTATCATAGTGGATGTTTTACTCGATGGGCATCTGTATCGTAGAAACGGAGAATTTCTTGATGGTCCGTTTTCTTCTGTTGGAAGCAGGGCGAGTTGACTATAAATTTACTAGCCACCTTGTGCTGGCTCGGTGGCCAAGAGGGTTAAGGCGCAAGTCTTTCCGCTCTCAAAGGCGAGTCGCGGGTTCGAATCTCGCCGAGAGCATGGGTGTTTGTGTTTGTTCCTTTTCATTATCATCCTTTCATCATGCGAAAGGCAACGGGAAACCACCGCATTACCCTTACTTCCCAAGTAAATAATGGATCTGTCTAAGGAAAAACCACTCGCAACAAAAAGCCACCTTCTGCAACCTGAGCATGTTACGATCACTATAAGCAACTGCAACCAATGTCTAACGGTTCTTTGGAAAACTCTTTTAATTATTTCATGAAAGTAGCCCATCCTTTGCCATCTTTGTGACATTAATGAATAATTCGTGAGTTATTGATGTGATCGAGGTATACCCTGAATGATTTTCATGAAGACTCTGCCGACGAGGGAGAGGAGGGTAATAGCTCTTACATTCCTGTTTGTCCTCTTTCTTGTGGACGATCACGTTAATGTCAGCATTATTGGCTTTAGTAGTTTCAGATGGTTTGGATGAGTGAGTTTAGTCGATACAGCAGAATAACTCCTGCCTTAATTGCTTTCATCTTGTTCACTTCTTGCGCTTCTCCCCTGCTTGCATCAAATGATCATTCTTTAAGTGATCGAGTGGCTGCTCTCATTGCCTTGATTGTTGATTGGAAATTGTTCATCGGGGCCTTTCGAGGATCATTAGATAGTGGAACTGCAGATGATCCCCTGGAGTAAGTCATTATTGTACAGTTCTTCAAAAAGTTCACTCACTCTACTGCAGACATTCAGCAGGTATTATATTTAAGGAGAAGCTGTTTTCGCCTCCTTGATGGTGCTATACCAAAACACATTAAGCCTGTTTTCCATATAGCGACTTTTAAGCGTATTGTAATATCCAGCGACTTTTGGTATGATCTTAAAGACTACTGAGGAGCGCGACGGGTTTCAGGTTGTTTTCCATTTAGCGAATTTCAAGCGTTAACCCGACTCTGGTCTGATTTGATTGGTCGAGTCACTTCAAACAACTGTCGCTCTCTGAATGCTTTGGAAAAGAAGATAACGACCACTTCGATCACGTTCACGCTTTGAATTTATTACTATATCATTTCTGCTTACTAAATTAATGACTCACCAAATTCTTAATACCTGTTTATTATTAAATGCACGAGGGAAAAATCACGAGAACCCGTGTCGATAACCGTGCAGTTGTTGTTGTGGCTTGTGATGATGGCAACCAATCGAACTGCAGCATCAGATGCAGGCGCTTGCTGTGTTGATTTTTTCATGAAACGTGAGGCATTTGCGGTTATCATCAACTATCTGCGATTTTGGAAGTGGATTCCCGAGGTTCGCGATGCTACCTCACTATCAGCTTAGTATTAGCTTTTCATGTGTGAAAACCACTGCAGCCGTTCAAATTCAACACGTCAAACTTTATCCGTCTACTTTGCAGATGACGCGTGGCAGTGTACCTCATAGTTCGAATTCATTGGAAATGGTTCGCTGTGCAGCGCTCAAGGCTGACGCCGCAAAGCATCCAGAACTGCACGCCTTAAGGAATTTGTAAAACCCGCTTAATGCTATTTCCCAACCAATTCGATCTGCACCAATATGAGCGTTCAATTCCTGCTATGATGATCAGCTGAATTTATGGATTTGAGTCCAGAGTTTGTGTAAGCTGTGCAAGCTGGTAGAAGTCGTCCTTGGTTGGTTTCGGTGCAAATATGCAGAACTAATGTAGGTTTTTGAATTGACCTAGGCATTACATAAGTACATGGCATAAGAGGGTCCAACAAGAACAACTGCCATTTTACGGCATTGTATAAATAACAGAATTCATTAATTGTATAAGAAAGATATGGATATTTTTTGTTTGTTCATGTTTTTAATATTTGTAAAATTATAAAGAAAACGCAATTTGAACATTTTTTTAATATTTTACCTAATTAACATTTAGCCACTGGATTACTGCCCGGCGAACCGCTATTGGTTGAAAGGCGACAGCTAACGTAAATCCAACGCCTGATTCTCGTTTTTCACTGTCAGAATAGAAAAGCTTCTATCGCACTAATGCTGGTCGGTAGTTAGATGGCCATAATACCGAATCCAGTGAGCCTCATTTCGAATAATGCCACAATTGATTTGAAAATATACAAACTAATAATTATTGATACAAATTTGCTAAGAATAAGTAATCTTGATTCATGTGTACGAGTATCTTTTTAATAAAACGAATTTTGAATTCAAGGGTTAAAATTCAAAGCCATAATGAGAGTATTATACAAAGTTTTACTAACACTAATTCTAATTTTTAAAATTAAATAGAAGATTTCGTTTCTTTGCAGTGGCATCGATTATTGAACATTGCTACTCTCATTTTGACGTCCGTATCCATTATTTTCATTTTTGCTTATGTCCAAGGATGGAGCATGGTAAGCACATTGCTGATACTGAATAAAATTAAATTGAGATTATGAACAAAAAATCTCCTAAATTTTTTCCTTTAAGAAATTAAGTTTACTAATTATCAGATGTCTAACATCATGAAATCAATGCAGTTTAAATATATCACACTTAAACTATGCAAGTCTACTGTCCTTTTAAAAAGACAGCAATTAGCACAACTACTTTTTCATTCAGGCAACATTCAAATCGCTTTCAAAGAGGGCAACATTATAAATGTCATTAAAATGGCTGCGCCCGTGAATTTAACTACTCTAATGTGGAGTTGTATGTTCAATGAGGTTTTTTTTTCATCGAGATCTGCTAACGATTTCTGAGCCATCAATTTGAATGAAATTTAGCAACCTCAAATCTGGAGCTGATTTTTTGTTATTTAATCACAGCCAAATAACAAATCACACATAAAATTCAAAATGTAAAGAGACCTTACAGTACAATATACTAGTTTAGAAACCAACTAGTTTTGGCATTTAATCCCACCTTCATCAGGGTACAACGGAA
>JAHWFO010037430.1:1473896-1559604 GCA_023313115.1 Rhysida immarginata
TATCTAAACATATTAATAAACCATTGTATTGTGAAATGGACGTTATAGAATTATAATTGTATACACTATACAATACAACGTGCCTAAAATTATGAATAATATGTTGTATTATAAAGACTCTTTTCATTTTGTCTTTAAACACAGTACAGAGAACAATTCCCTCACAAATAAAATTCAAATTTAAAAATTAAGTTTCAGGGTTAAATGGGTTAGTAGTTGTATGTTACACGCAGATTGCAAAACTGCACAATTCACGAAATGCGCAACTTTTGGCTCATTTCATGAATTGCACAATACCCTTGCACAGTTCATGAAATGTGCAGAATTATACAAAATTCATCAAATGTGCACGACGATTTCTGCAGGGAAAGGAGTGGAGCGTGTATAAACATGGCGTCTTGTTTATCGATACGCAGGCGATAGTTGTTACAAAAACGGGAATTGGAGCGCCGTGAAAAAAACGAAAGCGAAAGAACCCGAGATGCTTCACGGCGGGGCTTCGAGAGAGGCAACGAGAGGAGGAGTTGCTGGAACTCGAAGCGAAAAGATGGAAGGGGAGCGAGCTCGTGGAAACGTGCAAACAAGGCTGGAGACATCAACAACGAAGCCTTATGAAAGATTCGACAGCGACCGACGACGGGAGGCGAGTTCTCAATTCTTAACGGAGTCCAGCACATGAGTGTCGTAAATTGGATGAATCGGTGAGAGACGGCGACGAGGCGAGGTCGTTGCGGAAACCTATGGTCGACACGTACTCGATCCCGCCTAAGATACCGGTCAACCCCTGGTGTCCATCTGACGTTATTGGAGATTGAATTCTGGATCGAGCAGAGCGACAGTGACAGAGAAAATAGAGTACTGGAATTCATTCATATGTAATCAACAGGTATTTTCCCGTCAGGACTTTTTGCTTATTTCTACAATGCGGTCGGAAGATTACTCGAAAGAAGTGGCGGCAGGCTTAAGTGCCATTAAGTGAGCTACCCATTTCTCGCCATTAGTTTCTCTGTTACTCTTAATTAAGCAACGTGGCAAATTCTGACACTGATTTGGACGTATTTTTGAATGAGTTTAAATATTAGAGATAAGGAACTGAGTAATGTGTAATGTGTCCCCATTCTTTTTCCAGACTAGTTTTTGCCTCAGGTCTGTTCAGAGATAGTTTTTTTGACTGCCATCTTACTCGAATTAAGACTTTGAATGATTTTCACACCGGACTTGACTTTTCTCACTGGACTTAAGTGTTTTGCATTGACGTTATTTTCTTTTAAAGAGAGTTAGCTCTAAGTTTTGTGTGCTTGCAATTAGTGCGACGTATAACTTATCTGAACAAATTTTTTTACACTTTATTGTTCTCACGCCCAGCCAACGGTTGAGCGTCATTAATTGTGGTTTCTTTTATTTTGGAAATTCTTTGCTTATAAAGTTCCTTTAGAAAACGTTAAGCAATTATTTATTTACTGCTATACCAAGACAATTGTTGCTTTGTATAGTGTTTTGGTGTTTAAATTATACAATGAAATATTTTTGAGCTGTTAGAGGCTATACCCATTTTTGAAACAGTAACCGAATTATTGCGACGCAGTTTGCACTGGGGTAATGTGTTTTGCTGTTAAGCTAGTTGGTTTTGATTCATTAAACTCTTTGCGTTACGTGCGTTACTTCTGTATTAGTATTGTGTAATTTGTACAGATTCTCCCATCGCACGTTAAACCCTCATTAAATTGTTACCCGTTCAAAGCAAAGGACGATTTTGTTATTAGATTAAGAAACTTAATCTTAAAGCCTGTTTTTCTTTAAGTTATTAATTGTTCAATTTTTGGAAGGATACATAGATGTATGTATTGCTTTACAAAGAATTGAACCTATTAAATTTACATTATACGTACGTTTCCTGCAATGTGTGTGATTAGCTCAGAACTATCCGCTGCACCAGTTCTCTGACTGTGACAATAGTGGTTTCAGACCATTGTATATGGCATTAAAAGGCAATATACCCATTGAAAATCAGATAATCAGAAAGAGCAACAGTTTTACATTCGTCTGTGTTAATTTATATGACATTCCTAACAAAAAAACAGAAACATGAGCATGTACCATCGCCACCTACAATTCGAAGAATCGCTCTCTCCCCTTCATGATACATGTATATCTGAGAGAGCTGATAAAAAAGGAAATAAAACTATTCCTTTATCTATATGTACGAGGGGCGATTGATAAATAAGGTCTCCATGGCTGTAACCTTTTCATTTGTTGACCGATTTTCAAAATTCTTTTTGTATCTTATACTCACATTTGTCCTCTATGTAATGCACTATTCACTTTTTGACATAGTCCCCATCCCTTTCCACGCACTGTGCCAACGCGTGACTAGTTGGGTGAACCCGTCGGAGAGGAATCCCGGAGTTATTGTCGACACCAGGATTGAATGGCAGCGTTTACCTCGCCGTCAGAGCCAACTCATGTCCCTTAAGGGGCTCTTTCTTCTTTGGGAAGTGGTGAAAGTCGCAATATGCAAAGTCTTTTATTTTTGAACTGCAATTTTTCATCTTTGAACTGTAGGCGCTGCAAAGCCATTGGTGTGTGGTGACTCCTGTGCGGGCGGACGTTATCGTACTTCAGAAGAGGGTCCAAAGCTGTATCTCTGTTTATGTGTTTGTCTGTATCTCTGTTTATATGTAAGAGGTTGGCGCCAAAACTACTGAAGGGATTTACTTGAAATTTGGTGTGAAGGTTACTTAGTACCTGAATCAACATGTAGGATACTTTTTTCTAGGGGAAAAGTCTTATTCCCACGGGAAAATCAACAACTAGTTCTAGCAAAAATATAATGTCAACAGATGTCGCGGCGAGTAAATTACGCTATGGTTTTGTTCCTTACGAATCTGTATATAGGAGAATAATTGCCAACATATGTCGCCAAGATGCATATGTCGAGTACTTCGTGAGAGGAGCATATTTCAAGTGCTTTAAATACAACAAAGTTTGTAATTATCAAAGTATGTCGCTTGCTCTTGCATCACCAGCCCTGACTCTATTTATTTTGAATGATACATTCGCACAGGCCTACCACGATATAATGATACGGATTCAGAAAAGAAAATCGTACTTTTCAGTAAGAGGAAGCTGCTCATGTGTTTGAGGTGACGGAATGAATGCTTCTGCCATTTCTTCATTTTAACCAAAAAAATTAATTTCTCTAAAAATGTTTAGCCCATTTCCATAAACAATGCGTCTGTGCATAGTTTTAGAACCCCTCTAAATGTGAATTAAAAAAAAAGAAAAAAAATTGACGGGGGGGAGTGTCTGGGGAGAGGAGATAGTTAATAACTCCAAATCTAAAAAAAAAAAAATTCGCCCTAATGAGAGGAGTACGTACATGTCGAGTTTATTGAGTTTGATCCGCTGCTTTGAACGCTACAGCCAAAAAAATTAATATCTCGATAAAGGCCTACCCAATTAACATAAAATATACGCTAATGCATAAATTAGGGTACTTTCTTAGTATTTATAATTTTTGTTTGGTTCAGCTATTTGCCGTTTCAGCGGTGTTAGTGCACAAAATTGATCACATACATATGTACAGACGGAATTTTTTTTCCTTCAAAATTTCAACATATCTTTTCGAATCATGAGTTTATAAGTCGATTTCAGCAAAAAAAAATTATTGAGTTTCTGAAACGAACACAAAGGCCTTTACTCTTAGAGAGTGGCAGGCGAATACTGAAATTTTTTGGCCTTCACATTAATTCTATTCAACCATAAAATATAGTCGTAATTTAATTTTCCCTTCCTGATCTCGATTTATTTGGAGCAGTGTCTTAATATAAAAGGGAAATGCCCCTCACTGACTAATCACGAAATCTCGGGAAATAAGAAATCTATACTTGCAGGCAATTTTATCTCTTTCGAATTTAACGCGGATGAAGTTGCGGGCAACAGCTAGTTTCAAAAATAGAAGAGAAGTCATCACTTTTAATTGATGTTTATACAGGGTGAGGCATTTACCTTGAGACAACTGAATATCTCTGAAACTATGCATTGTATGAAAAAATGTTCAAGATCAAAAGTGAAGTATTTTGCTGGGGATAACCATTATGTTAAAAAATTACCTCTCCTCCTTGCGTGGGGGGCTAATTTAACTGAACAGTCATTCCCCTGTGCCAGTGTAGCGACCCACCCCCCCGCAGTGTATGATAATAATACAACTAATTGCAAAAATTGCCGTGGGGGGCGTGGTGCTAGAGTTCGGAACCAAATTAATCAATGTTAGACCTGACATCGTGGTAGAACTTCATTACCATTACTTTGTTTTCCATATTCTTTTATTCCAATTACACAAATACCTAACATATACTATGTACTACAAAAATCTGGGGCCCCTTCATAAATTACTTTTCTACAACCATGCATTAAATTGAGAAGTTAATCATCTCAGACCTCGAGCTAGCATTGTACAGGAGTGAAAGCAATAAATGCAACAGAGGGTTTCAGCTCAAGCATGGCTGGAGAGGTACATGTGACCAGAGAAGTTAAATCTGCATATGAGACACTGTGCCCCGAATGTGCTCCAACCTGTACGCTCAACCCGCACACTGCGCCTCCTTTATGAACAGCTAGGGGGGAGGTGCTGTAACCCCTCTTGGCGGCACAGTGACCCTTCCCAGCATCCTCTGGCGAGCAGCCGACTCTCTCACACAATGCTCCGTGCATAGACCGGCAACCGAGCTGTGACTAGTGAGCCCTTGGCGCTCGACCCCCCTCTACTTGCCAGTGCGTAGCTCCCTCGTGCAAACTGCCCACAACTGTACAAATGCGCTCATACTCTTAATATCTAAAACAAGAGTGTACAGAGCTTAGCATCAATTAACATTAATTAACACAAAATAACATCCAAGCATACCATTGATGCTTCCATACACGTAACTCGCACTATCCCCACCCACTGCCCCATTATAACGAACCCAGAAAACGCGCAATGACCCGTAAAACAAAACTACACCCCCCCTTCCCGTCGGACGCAATCACTAACTTCCATTGGAACATTACATACGCCCGACGAAAAGTCTCGAACGTACCCCACAGGGTACGGCTCGAGAATAAACAGCCATCCATACTCTCCAACAAAACATTTAATTACGACAAAACAATAAGACAACATTTGACATACACAACACCCACTCAAACAAAAAAAAAATTACCCCTTTACTAATCTAATTCACAATAACCTGTCTCACCTCTTCCTAGAAAAGTCGTCGATACCTCACACTCATTCATGCCAGATAATGACTCCTCATCCCACACATGCTCATATTCCCTGAATTCATCCTCCAATTCCTCATTCCATTCAGCCTCTCTCCTTCCACCCTTACTACCTGTACCCTTCTCCGACTCACATACCATGCTCATCTCAGTCCCACCTGTGCTCTCGACTTGCTGACATCGTTTCAGCTTTTTCTCGTTAAACTCACTACCAGCTCTCTTCCCACGCCAATTACCTTTACCCCTCCTTGTCTTTTTTATTTTACGTCCCGGTGTCTCCTGAATGTATGCCGCTCCGACATTAATGTCATTTATCTCCCTCTTTCCTACTTCAATCTGTTTCCGCATCTGCTGAAACACTTCCATACCCGTCTTCCAGGTAGCCTCACTCCCCTTTTCCGGGTTAGCTCCTTTACACTCGTCCCAGGATTTCTCCTGAACATCCAAATCATCCGTTCCTGTCGCCACATTGGCAAAAAATCTGACATTATTTCCCTTTTGAGCGCCCTCACTAATCGTTTGGCCCTCAGCGCTTCGGCCAAGAAACTCGTTCTGACATACGTCATCATAACCTTGCACTAGGGCCCCAGTATAACAACCATTATAACCACCATCTGGATGACAATGCGACCAGTCCCCACTCTCAGGTATGGCTGCTGCTTCTGCCCAGGTATCGTGTTGTGCTACATATTTGCCAGGTGGGGGTTCATAATAGGCATTCCCATCCATCTTGTAGTAACAAAACAATCTATCCCCTCCTGGTCCACTCCTCCCTCATCAGGAGGTATCCCATACGTATTGGTCCCTACAGACGGTTCCCATACATGGATGGGTCCCCTCTCACCTATTTCTCCCATACCACCCCATCGCGACCAAACCTGTCCCTCGCGTACCCATTTTATATCGCGGAATTTAATCCCTCTTATCTGGACCCATCCGGAACCATCAGTAGCACAAACCTCAAACGGGCCAAGCCACTGGACCATCCTCCCTGTATTCCCCTTTCTCCTTCCTCCCGAAACTCTAATCATTACCCTACTTGGGAATGGATTTCTCTGATAATAATTAGCAACATAATCAGGGGCCATCCATGGAGCACCCTGATCCCATAATACATGGTTGGCTATCCCACCCTCATTTGACCTGGTTTCATTATTGAATACTGCTTCCATTGGGAGGACACTAGCCTCCCCACAGGACTGGGTGTAATCACACTGAACAGTCATTCCCCTCAATATATCCATTCCCAAGATGCCGTCATATGGGCGTTCAGCAAAAGAATGCATCAAAAACATCCTTGTGCCCACATGACGGCCCTGCACTGCCACATCCAACATCCCACCTTGGCTAAGGTGTAGGCAGTTTCCATCGATGCCCTTTATTGTCATATCAGCGGACTGCAAAGGAGGTCTAGCCAACTGTTTATATACTTCCGTATCGATCAATGACACCTGTGACCCAGTGTTAACCAGCATGGTGACTGGCTGCCCCTGTAAGTAGACAGACGCCATGCAGTTGCCCCCCTCATCACACTGTGTCAACAGCGGTCCTTCCAGATGTTCACTCGCGTTCACACTACGTGGGCGTGGAGCTGGCTGTGAACAATTAAGGGCCAGGTGTCCGAGCTGACCACAACGATAACAGCCCATTCCCGTCGAGGGATTCCGCGGAACCACTGCTCGCGACTCATCTGGGATAGGCGCCACCCCCTTCTTTTGTACCTCCATAATCCCTTCCACCGCCTTACATAGACCTGCCACCACCTTTTCTAGCCTCAGAACCGTCTCTGAGCATCCACACTCACTCCCAATTAATTTTGTGCACTCCCCTCCTGGGCCAACACTCCTTGCTCCTTTTGTATTCGTCCGACATGCACTGGATCCTCCCTCGCTCCCCGGACAATTCTCCCCGGCCTCCACGATATTGGATACCCTTCTATATTTTTTTTCAAGCTCCTCTGACCTAAGAGCTAGGAGTAGTGCCTCCTTGTAAGTTTTAGGACTGGCAATCATTAATGCCCTCCTGTGTGCCAGCACACAGCTATTACAAAACCGCTGAAGCAGCACAGTCTCCCTAATTGGAACTGCCTCAGGAGTGGCACGGATATACCTCTCCATTGCCAGCTCCAATCGCTCTGCAAAGGTAGCTACTGGCTCATTCGGTCCTTGTATGGTGGAGTTCCTGGCAGAAGTCCCGAGCAACCTTGAGCCTCCCAAAAACCCGCTCCAAACGTGCACACAGTTGAGCATAATCTTCGATATCAAATATCTCGTGCTCTGTGGCGCGCTTGGCTGCAGCCCCTTTTAACTTAGAATGTATCACAGTCACTTTCACATCAGGGGTCCATTTCGCAATGTTTCCAATCCTATCAATACTAGCTAGGAATGCTTTAATTGTAACCCCTCCCTCTTCTCCAACAAATGCCAGTATAGAACCCGTAACCCCAGCAGGCTCGGGTACCATGGCCGCTACAGCAGCTCCCGCATCCCCTTCGTCCCCGGGCATACTCTAACAGGCCCAACAACCAAAACTATTCTTTCCTTATCCTCCTATACCACAGAGAACAACACTTTCTAACCACACCCGTATATCCACTAATATACCATAAACAATTTTCCAATTTGTTTCTCTCAAAAATAACAAGTTCTAGCACAATATCAGGGCTCCCTTGAAAATCCGTATTTTCCGGATTATTGGTCCCTGTTCGGGCGCCAGTGTAGCGACCCACCTCCCGCAGTGTATGATAATAATACAACTAATTGCAAAAATTGCCGTGGGGGGCGTGGTGCTAGAGTTCGGAACCAAATTAATCAATGTGAGACCTGACATCGTGGTAGAACTTCATTACCATTACTTTATTTTCCATATTCTTTTATTCCAATTACACAAATACCTAACATATACTATGTACTACAAAAATCCGGGGCCCCTTCATAAATTACTTTTCTACAACCATGCATCAAATTGAGAAATTGAGGCGTTACTCGTCTCAGACCTCGAGCTAGCATTGTACAGGAGTGAAAGCCATAAATGCAACAGAGGGTTTCAACTCAAGCATGGCTGGGGAGGTACATGTAACCAGAGACGTTAAATCTGCATATGAGACACTGTGCCCCGAATGTGCTCCAAATGTGTACGCTCAACTCGCGCACTGCGCCTCCTTTATGAACAGCTAGGGGGGAGGTGTTGTAACCCCTTTTGGTGGCACAGTGATCCTTCGCAGCGTCCTCTGGCGAGCAGCCGACTCTCTCACACAATGCTCCGTGCGTAGACCGGCAACCGAGCTGTGACTAGTGAGCCCTTGGCGCTCGACCCCCCTCTACTTGCCAGTGCGTAGCTCCCTCGTGCAAATTACCCACAACTGTACAAATGCGCTCATACTCTTAATATCTAAAACAAGAGTGTACAGAGCTTAGCATAACGTCTGAAACGCATTAAATTCCAACACTACGATGATGTTAAACAGTTAATGAGTGTTTTTTTACTCCTGCACGGAGCGCAGCACTACTGTAAATTTGAGTCTCGTTTTGAAGCGGTGCCATCGGCGGAAGGATCGGCGGCGCGCCAATATCAAAACCCTTCTCCGAGTGTTTTTGCGCATTCGGGCGGAATAAACAATAAAAATCAGTCACTCACCAAAAATATGTTGTCATCATCAACATGCGGACGACTGTGTTTAAACAACAACCTCTCATTGACCAAAATCGGGTATTTACAAACTCTTCATTCCAACTAGGCATCATCTCAGGTCAACTTTGAAGAAAGTCGCATACGTTCGATCTGTTCGCTCGACATGGTTCCAATGTAGCATGAGGAATCATAGACAAAATTAAAACAAAAATGCAGAAACAATATAGCAAAATAAAACACACTTCATATTGTCTTATTACTTAAAGGGCAATTAAATTAATCAGCATTTTCGGCTCTGCGAACGAAGCGTTCGAACATGGCGGTCAACTTCCGGCTGCCAAAGACACGTCCGCTTGCCTTAAGAAAATGAAGAAGAAGAGAAAAAAAATATTTCTTTTTCTCAGAAAAAGAACCTCTTCTTTCTCTTTAAAACAAAAAAAACAATACCATTACAACGACAATACGACAACAATTCAAACTTCACTCTCATACGCTCTTTTCGCAACCATTGCAACAACCGCTCATAACGACAACAAACACATTACATAACAACATTTTTGCTCCACAAAGCGCTCAACAAAAGACAACTATCTAACAAAACAAGCACCAATTACCATTAATTAACACAAAATAACATCCAAGCATACCATTGATGATTCCATACACGTAACTCGCACTACCCCCACCCACTGCTCCATTATAATGAACCCAGAAAACGCGCAATGACCCGTAAAACTACACCCCCCCCCTTCCCGTCGGACGCAGTCACTAACTTCCATTGGAACTTTACACAGGCGATTTTATCTCTTTCGAATTTAACGCGGATAAAGTCGCGGGCAACAGCTAGTTTCAAAAATAGAAGAGAAGTCATCATTTTTAATTGATGTTTATACAGGGTGAGGCATTTACCTTGAGACAACTGAATATCTCTGAAACTATGCATTGTATGAAAAAATGTCCAAGATCAAAAGTGAAGTATTTTGCTGGGGAAAACCATTAGTTAAAAAATTACCTCTCCTCCTTGTGTGGGGGGCTGGGGGAGAGGGTAACTTTGAAATCTTAAATAGGAACCTTTATTTTAATGGTATATTTAGATTGTACACAATATTCGAGAAATGTTTTATTATTGGTGTTTTTTCAATTGATTCAACCGATTAGGAGATACAGGCCTGAAATTGGGGAACTTTTAAAGTTTTGAACCCAGTTTTATCGAATATATAACAGTTTTTTTTAAGAAAACTAAAGCTTTTTTAATTATTCACTTATGTCATAATTACAAGTTTAAAATTCAGTACTCTAAAGTGAAAAGAAATATCAAAATTAGACTCTTCTTCTAAAATACCTATGTTATTTATTAAATACTTCTAAAATATTCTATAACAGATAACATATTATAGATACACTAGCTGATAACCTGGCGTCGCCCAGGACTTTATGTACCCTCCTGTTGGGTTGACCTGCCTCAAATTAAAATGATACCGATCTTTATCACCAGGGAATATCACTGGATAACTTAGACCCATCTTTCTTCGACGTTTCCCCTTCCCTTGACCTAGAAGCGCTTATGCCCTTCTGCTCTAGACAAAGCTCCTGTTGTTCAGATGTTACTGATGCCCGGATAGCTTTTTGTTGCTGAGCTGCAGAGTTTCTCTGAAAAATACTCGTTCATCTTCTTTCTCTTTCCTGTCCAAGCACACAGACATTCACCAGTCGTCTGGAGTTTGTATGGGAGCTCAAGGAAGAGACGTGTATCTCTTTTGCCTCCTCAATAGCCACTGCCGTATCTACAGGATGTTGTATAATTCGATAACCAAATTTGGAGCAATGGTAGAATGAGTGATTCTAAACAAAAAACTTCATTAGAACACGAGTCCGAATTTCAACGCTAACTCAGATATGAACAAAAATAAAAATGCCGCCACCGAGATCAACAAATTAATAACTCAGGTTCCGCAATGCTTAGGATAATGAATTTTTGGAAGTACGGAATTTTAGGGTAAATAATACTGTGTATACCATTAAAATATGAGCGTATTCCAACGAGGAGTTTTCGAGTTCAAAATCTTAACAGAGAACACATGCGAGTACAAATCAGCACATGTTGACTGCGTAACTCGAAAATTACTATGCCCTGCCTTAATTATGAATATCGATTTATTATCGGTAATTGTTATTTTTTCAAAATCTGAGATAGACAGTGACCTTGCCCGTGCTTTGAAGGTTATGTATGCAAAATTTCATCAAGATCGGAATAAAACTGTAGATTTGTATAAGCAACAAACAAACAAACCCACAAACATTCTTCTTTATATATTTAAAAGATTTGGAGTTATAATTTAACTTCCTGATATTGTTCTGTTTACCTACAAGTGTAATTATCCTGGGCAACGCCGGGTCCTCTGCTAGTTTGTGGGTTTGCTTTTTATACAAATCTTCAGTTTTATTCTGATCTTGATAAAATTACTTCAAAGCACTCGGAAAGTCACAGTCTACCTCAGATTTCTATAAAAAAATAATTATTGATAAAAAAAAATCGATATTCATGGTTATATGTCAGGACATCGGGACGATGATCGGGACATGGCCAACAAAGAAGAAGGCCTGAACAAGCGGCAAGAAAAGACCGTCAAGGAGCAAGCAAAGGCCTTCGGATAAGCAGAAACCTACCTGCACAAATAGTGGAACTGGCGTAAAAAGAGAAGCCGGAGAGAAGGAATATGATCGGTGGCCCTTCTGCGCAAGATCGGCGCAGAATCCTCCAGCAGGGTTTAAAAGGAGGAGACGAAGAAAAGGGAATCAGAAAGTGAGAGCTTTCCGACCGATGCGAAAAAGAGGACCCAAGGAGAGTCATGCTGACCGGGATGGATGGACTTACTCGCGGAGCGAACGTGCTCGACAGGCTCTAGGAAGTAAGCTAGATTCTAAGATAGACATTAATAATTTTGCTTACAATTTTCCCGAGACGAATGGTGCCACTAACCGACCGAGAAGAAGGTATCACCCGAGGATAGGAAATCCCCGCAGCCGAAGGAATCAGGAGCCGTCCCGTCTGTCCCATCCCCAGCATACAGAAAAGACTTCATCGCATCCCCGTGGTACGAAGTACAATAGCTCTCGAAATCAAGGCCCGGTGAGGAGAGGAAGGCACAGCCACTATTTCACGCCCTCAACTCCCCAACGCCTTCCTTCTGGTAGGATAGCATCAGAGGACGATTCAAATGAGGCCACAGACGAGCATCACACTAGATCACGATCCGTTCAGGCCGTCCCCATCATAAGCGAGGAGACGAGCTGCTCGACGTTAATTCGGACTATAAGTTCGACATCCATTAAAACTTTCCCGAGGAAGGTGGACACATTCGGAGTCCAATTCCCCATCGCTGACATAGCCAGTATTCTCGCGGGGTACCCTGCTGAATGTCCGCACTGGGACAAGGAATCTTCTATGAATGGTAGCTATTAAGTATCAAGCACATAGAAGATATTAGTCGTGGTTATCTTTAAAATCTTGATATGATAGCTAAGTTTTATTGCATAAGCTCTGTCTAATATACATGTCTATTTATCACAGTGCCACTTCTTCTGTTCACAAACCTTGATAGGTCGCCGCCAGATGAGTTAGCGGTACCTGAGGCTCACCACGACGTTAGTGAATACCATTGATCTATACTAACTAACTGGATGCACCACTCTATGGGAGTTGAGTGAAGCCTAATATTCGACTATGTCTTCCAAGGAGGAAGGGCAAAAGTCGCTGGTTTCTATATGCTAACGTGGCAAACTAGCTAATTTCTCCGATGATTATTGAATTTATTCTTGTGGAAATGCGAAACTTTTTATCGGTAATTAAAATATTAAAAAAAACAAATTTTATTTTAGAATATAGGAAATATTTATTTAAAAATTAAGGGAAAAGTTATCAAAGAAAAGTAAAACATTTTTTGATTAATATGCATCTTTAACCTGTCCAAGTTATTGAGTTTTTTACATGATTAAATAAAATTACTTTGTGTAATTTATGGCGAATAGAAGTTTTCTTTGCTTCTCCTATTTGTACAATCACACGATGGTGTACTTCGCCTGATAATCAAATCATATGTACAGCATTCAAATTAAGCAAAACTACTTCAATTACCCGAATTTGCAGTTATTATCATCGCTGTACTCTACCAAACATACATTACATTGGACTTATTACTGAATTGACAAATGCTTTACATCTAAAAGGTCATCCCGCAGAATTCATTAGAGACTGGTATATTCATAACACCGATTACCGGATCACACGTCGATGCAAATTCGAAATCCCAATAATGGTATCCAAATATCTTTCCAACCATTTCCCCTACAATGCCATTTATTTATGGAACAAGTTACCGTACACATGATCGAATCTCACTTCATCAAATCGGCAAACCTGACTTCGTCGAGCCACATATAATCGAAATCAGGCCACATTTATTCGTATATAGGGCAATTTTTTTCTACCACTCTACCAAACCTCCACAGGGTAGTTGTTATATATCGATTGGTAGTTGTTTACAAAGGGTTGATATTAAAAAATCGGTTATTAAAAATATTTAAAAACTTTTTAATATCGATTATTGTTGTTTTTTTTTTGTTGTTATTTATTGTAAGTTAAACAATATCAACAACATCAAAAGACAGAATAATTGAACTTTTAAAAATTTTTTTTTAAATAAAATTTTTATTTGAATTTTTTAGTTGGATCTGAATTATTTTATTTCAGTTCACAATAAAATCAGATATGTGGATATATTAATAAGAGTGATAATATTTAATCTTTAAAAAATCGATTAATCGGTCAATAAAATGTCTTCGAGGCATGGCCAGAAATTTTCTACTGTAAGAATTAAAGTAATAAATAAAAACATTTATTATTAATATAATTTTCCATATCAATAAAATATAGCAAAATTTGTACGGGTCATGGAAAACCTGGAAAATCGAAAAAAAAATTCCAGGCCTGGAAAGTTTTGGAAAAATATTTTTTGAACAGATTTAAAGTTTCCTTAATAATTATTTATAAATGATGTAAATTTATTATTCTTAAAAATATAAAAGATTATGGTCTTGGAAAATGTATTGAATTGCCTTGAAAAATTTTGGAATTCTATCATTGATCAAGTGTACGAACCCTGAAGTGGTTGATATTTAAAAAATCGATACTTTTTAACATCGATTATTGGTTTTTTTGTTAATATATTGACTGAATAGTTGGATCTGAATTATAATCGAATCGGCACATGCTGTTTTGCGTTTTTACCACTTAGCGCGCTACTTCATGACATAGGTAATGAATTGTCTGCATTATTGCGTGTAGTTTTTTTTTCAGTTTTTGTAACTTATTTTTTTTCGAAACGTAATTTTCGATCATTAATATAATTTTCCATATCAAATTATAATATATATATAATAAAATATAGTTTCGTTCAAAATACGTAGTTTCATAATGAAAAATAATTATTCACATCAATATAACAAGCCATATTGCCCTCCTCCAACCATCCCCGTCGCTCGTGGTTTTTCGATGATGTGAGGTTCGATCAAGTGGTGTGTACTATCATCAATACGATATCAAAGCAGCATTGCCACATGTACCACTGAATATAATTCAACCATCCCTGCACTTATTAATCACTCTTTTATATTCCTTCATGGCATGCTGTTATATGTAGTCTGATAAATTACGTGGCATATCTTAGCATCGAATTTATTTTTTTTTTGGTATCATAATGGTGTCATTAAAATATTGTAATTATTTGCCATCCGGAATGCTACTAAATAAATAAATAAGCTAAACAGGATTGCACCATTTTTAGTTAATTTTTTAGATAAAACCATCCGTGTATTTTAACTATATTGTATACTATATAAATCGATGAATCAATCGACCGAAAATCTAACTCTAAACATGTGGTTGAACTGCTTAATGCTTGTTTAAAAGATGCGTTGCTCCGTCCATGTATATTAACTAACATCGATGCGATGTAACTAATGTGATGCCCTTCATACTGGGCAAAAGTAGTCGATTATAAGACTTCACTTGTCTGCCACACAGTCAATGGGTGTGGTGCATCCAGTTAGTTAATGTAGATCGATGTTGAATACTTACTTTGTGACCCGGATCCAGCTCACGAAATTAGCGGAGGGAGTTTTCGATCCAAGACGAGCACCGACGGTTTTGAAAATAACAACGTGGAAGCCAGCCAAAAGGACCCACCAATTCCATGTGCAGCAGAAGAACTGAACTGATACCTTACAGACATTAATAATTTATTGACTATATACTTTTAAATGTTTAATATAATTTCGAATATTAATAAAAGTTTAATATTTGAATCCTCCCGTTTGACTCTGTTTGTTGCTAAGGAAAAAAGCACGACATTATAGCAAGGCATATTAATGAGAAATATCTCCTGATCAACAATGCACAGCAAAGTTTGTGCAACAATAGTTATAAACAATGGTATCAACATGCAACGCACCAACTCTATGCAAGGATCAAAAATACAGTATACATCCCATGACCAACAATGCAAGGCAAAGTTTGTAACAATGCATAGAATTCCCGTTATTCAGGTTTTTCTTAGAAAAGAGAGTTGTTAGTACTTAACAATTTCTTGATAATCTTTAAAAATGATCAGTAACTGGAGATAATGGAGAGTTAGCAGACTATTGACAAAGGTTGAAAAGACGACAGAGGAAACACTCCTTTAGCTCCGTGCTGTAGTGAGCAAATGTTAAGCAAGTAAATAGAAAAATCGGCGACTGCTGGACTACACAAAGTGATGAATGGCCAAGTTTTGCTTATGAGAAGAGTGGGAATTGCAAGAACACCAAGTGTACACCTAAGGTAAGATTACGTGATTAAGAAATTATTTAAACTAGCAGTGGCATACTTGGAGAGGTCCAGCCATTGTGAGCATTTAGAAACTTTTTTTTTACGATTTTCATTATGAATTTTTACTATATTAATTCTAAGCGTTTCCATGTGTTTATTTTTAAGATATTGCAAAATTTAATAAAAAAACAAAGAATCTGAGCCACGACGGGGTTATCACTTAGCTAAGTTAGTAGCTTAGCAGATGCAAACATTTCATAAAAACACATTTTGCCTATATTCTGTGTGAATATGAATATTGTGGAAACTGAGATGCTGATAATGCGATGATCGAACGTTCATTACCGAGAATTATTAATAATTAACTTAAAATGATGATGCAGTGATAGGACATAAATAAGGCAGTGTCTATTGAGGAGACAAAAGAGTCACACATGTCTTCCTTGAGCTCCCTATCAAACGTTCAGATGACTGGCAAAAATTTATCTGTCTGGAAAGGAAAGAGAAAGAACGAGTAATGGTTAGAGAATCTTTGCAGCTAAAAGCGGGCATTGAAAACATCTGAACAATGGGAGATTAGAATAGAGCAAGAGGTTATACGAGCAAGAGGGTCCAGGGCAAGAAAAAGTTGGGTCCCAAATATACAGTGATAATCCGCGGTGGTGAGGATGGACATTGTTTTAATCTGAATGTCACACAGCGGGGATGGCGAGTACCTTGATTTGCATGACAGCAGCGAGCGCCAGAGCATCGTCTGCTTCAATCACAAAGATGCAATGCTGTCTTTTGCTAAAAAAAATAATATTTTCCCAGATTGCGAAAATATTAATATTATTAATGAAAGAGTCACGGAGGTGGAGTGTCTTATTGCTGAGGGCGTGGTGGCAGAAACTTAGTGCGGGATAGAGAAACTATCGAGGGAAGTGGACACGGGCTTGAACGGGAGGAACGTAAAAAAACCGCGTCCAGCGTACTTTCCCGCTAAGAAATATTCCGAGCCTGTGAACGAGCGCGAGAAGTGTTCTCTCGTCAAGGGGAGAAGGGCTTCAAGACGCCGTCAACAGACAGCGAATGTACGGACTAACGTTTATGTGGACTTTTTAGATTCTTTCACTGCACATGGACTGCCTATGAGTGTTCAGCGAAAATCTTTTCAGCGTTTGAGTGACGACCGCCTTTGTGTGTTGACTTCATGTCCTACAAGCCTAGCTACGCCTCGAGCCCACTATGATAGAGGGATATACTTGTCCCGACCATTGCCATGTCGCTATACCACCAGCATCATACAATGTGCCTCTCAATCTCCTCTACAGTGATTATCCATATCGGAAATGAAACTACTGGCTATCTCACTAACTGGTTCACGACTTCACTAGGAAGGACCATCACTGTGGTGTATGGACTGCCCCACGAAGCCGAACGTCTCTTTGGAGCAGAAACCACCATCCCCGACGACAAAGCACCGACCCGTAAGACTCATTGCACCCTGGACCACATTAGCCTTCGCTGCGGAAGGCATTGGCTATATCGGCCCGTAATTCAGGTTGCGATCCTGATAATGCGATGATTGAACATTTGTTTCCAAGAAACATTAATAATGATCATAAAATGATGAGGCAGTGACAGGACATAAACAAGGCAGCATCTATGAGGAGGCAAAGGAGTCAGACGTGGCTCCCTTAAGCTCCCTATCAAACGTCCAGACGACTGGCAAAAATGTATGTATCTGGAAAGGACAGAGAAAGAACGAGTACTGGCCAGAGAAGCTCTACAGCTATAGATAGAAAAGGCTATACGGGCATTGGAAACAGCTGAACAACGGGAGCTTCGAATACCATAAAACGGTATACGAGCTTCTACATCAAAGGCAAGAAAAACTTGGGTTCAAAGTATCCAGTGATATTCCCTGGTGGTGAAGATAGACATTGTTTTAATTTGAGGCAATTCAAGAAGAATTTAAATAAAGTCCCGGTATATCACCTAGAATTCCTGTTTTTCAATTTTTTGTAGAATAGATAGTCCCTTCGCTTTGTGTTGTGTTCTGTTTACCGACAAGTGTAATTATCCCAGGCAACGCCGGGTCCTCTATCAGTCTATATAAAGAAAAATGTTTGTGGGTTTGTGTGTTTGATTCTTATACAAATCTACAGTTTTATTGCGAACTTGATGAAATTTTCCAAACTTTATGTACGTCAAATTTCGAAAAAATAATAAATATCGATAAAAAATCGATATTCATGATGATGTCAGGGCATATTAATAAGAGGTATCTCATGACCAACAATGCAATGCAAGGCAAAGTTTATGAAACAATAGATATCAAGAATGGTATCTGAACGCAATACACAAACACTATGCATGGACCAACAACATATATCTCATGCAAGGCAAAGTTTGTGCTTCATAAATAAGGTTCACTTTGTAACAATGCATAGAATCCCTGTTGTTTGAGCTTTTCTTAGAATTGATAGTTCTCAGAACTTAAAATTTTCTTGAAAATCTTTGTAAATGAGCACTAACTAACTAAAGAGAGTTACCAGAAAGTCGTGTAATCAAGTACTCATCTAAGTACTTGGGTGGCCCCCGTCGATGCAAGTGTATCAACAGAAGAAATGGCGACTGCTAGACTAGACAAAGTGATGAATGGTCAAGTTTTGCTTCAAGTTTTTACTCAATCTGACTGAATGTGAATGTTTTGGAAACCGAGATAGTTATGATGCAATGACGAAATTATGCAATGATAGTACATAAATAAGGTAGTGTCTATCGAGGAGTTTCCCTTGAGTTCCCTAACAAACGTCCAGATAACTAACGAAAATTTGTGTTTGAAAAGTGAGAGAGAGAATAAGCATTGATCAGAGAAACTATGCAAATAATGACAAAAAGCTATCCTGGTGTCTGAAACATCTGAACAATATGATTATCATCTAGAGCAGGAGGGTATAATAGCTTCTATGTCAACGGCAAGGAAAACGTCGAAGGAAAGATGGATCTAAAGCATCCAGTGATGCTCCCCAGTCGTGAAGGACAACAAAAGATTAAATAAAGTCCCGGTTGACGCCGGGTAATCAGGCAAAGGGTGTAATATAATTAGGTTCATAAAGAATGATGGTTCCATCACACCCCTGAGAATTATAAAGCAAAATTGAATTTGTAAAAATACATAGAATTCTTGTTCTGTCTTTCTTAGAGTCGATAGCTCTTAGAAATTAACGTTTTCTTGAAAATCGTTTCAGTAATTAGAGATTGGAGAGTTAGCAGTTTATTGAGAAAGAGTGGAAAGGTGACGTATGAAGCAGTCCCTTCACTCCGTCGACGTTTAACGACAACTGATAACAATGCATATATCGACTAGACTCTTCAAATCAACCACCATACTGTACTATGCTCTATAAAAGTCGTATGAAATGGTCCTTTAAGAAATGAATAAGTGTTGATCAGAGAAGAAAAAAAAGTTATCCAAGCGTTGGAAACATCTAACAACAGGAGCTTCGTAAATTGTGGAATTACTTAAGAACAATTTGAGTTATTATTTAACTTCTTGAAGTTGTTCTGCTTCCTAAAACTGTAATTTTCCCGGGCAGTGCCAGGTATCTCTGCTAGTCTATACCGTGTGCTTTTGAAAAGGACGTTGTGAGATACTTAGCAATGTTCTGCACCTTTAAAAAAAATAAAGTTTCCTCATAGGTTTTGTCGAAATTGCATTCCTTAAAGGAGTAAAGACCGCGTGAACAAAAGCGCGTGAACGAAGTAAACACTACCACGTGTTCCATTAATAGGTTTCTTCGAACTACCAGTGTAATGATGTGTTGGCCCTAAACACATCCACTCTCACAGGAAAGCCAAATTAGGCTAATGAAAATTGCGTGATCGAAAACATACGTCAATTGTGGACGAATTCATTTCTGAGGTCTTAGAATTATAAATATTTCATGGGCTGTTGGGATAGCAGAACAGACCAAAACGATAGTCACGGCCACCCTAGATTTGAATTGTCAAAAGTGTACATCTAAAGTAAGATTACGTGATCAAGAAATTATTTCGGTTAGCTATGCCTTATTTGGTGAGGGCCATCCATTGGGAGCAATCCAAATTTTTTTTTCGATATTTCATTTTCAATTTTTATTGTATTAATTCTAAGCGTTTTCATGTTTTTACTTTTACTTCATATTCACATTCAGGTATTGCAAAATTTAATCAAAAAAGAGTCCGAGCAATGCCGGGGATATCACTTAGCTTATTAAATTATTAAAATAAGTATTAAATTAGCTTATTATTAAAAATTTATTAAAAACTAGGCAATAAATTATTAGTAATAACAAACAACAAACGTAATCTAAACAAAAAATAAACAGAGATGGCTTGAAAGGTTCAGAAGTTGGACAAATTTGGCCACAACATCTAATAACACAGTATAGTTTAATACAAATTAAAATCAGCTAACCAAGCTGATTAATCTCAGGGGATTTACGGCTATTTAATCAAATAATTAATCAGAAATTTAAACGGCCATAAAACAGATCTTAATATGATGTTACGATTTAAATTAGCAGAATAATGTAACTAATCTGAAGTATGGAGATAGAATAATGGAAAACGCAATTTTCATCAAATAAATGAATTTATTGATTATAAACGAAAATCGGTTCATTTAACTGAAATATTCCAATAAAGTTGAAAATTAATTAAAGTAATTATTCTTATTATAATCTTTTGTAATAAAAAGTTACTTAACATACGCAGTGGAAATTCTTTTTTAAAAGTTAATATTTTCAACATTATATGCTGCCATTGAACACAAAATTAATTTGTAAATTAATTTATACAATTATAAAGTCTCTTCTGCAACTGTGAGATTCTTGGTACAAATAAATATATGACATAAAGATCCTCTTCTTCAAGAAAGTTAGTTGAGAAGACTTCTCTTCAAGATAAATTACTTATTCAGGTTGAGACGTGATGACATCAACTTGATTCCTCAATAATAATGTAAAGAAAAGAAATCAATTAGTTATCTTCTAATAGAAGAGCTTTCTGAATTGAAACCAAGCCTAGTAAGCAATTTAAATGCTGTTGCTAAAGATATCATTTAAATACAATAAGCAATCTTATTTTTCATATAAACAATCAAACAATTTTCAATAAAATTCCTGTTTATATTATAATTAATTTATCTGATAGATAAACTTGAAATAATGCCCAAGCCTTCAATATGCAATGGCTGGGATAAATAAAAATACTAAATGAACTTTGCAGTCAAATGCACAAAAACCAAACTTGGCTAGAGTAGAAAATTATCTCGTAATAATTACTTTTCAGATATCCGTATCCTTCTGCTAAATCCGCCGGAATGGTATACGGAAATTATCCACAAAGTAAATTCTCCTTAAAATTATTTCGGAGCAGGTAAGTCTTTCGTTCGCATAAATTTCGATAATGGGAACATTGATACAAGTGAGCGGAGATGGGTGACGAAGCTGATGCTAGCTTTCCGTTAATAATTACAGTTAATTTTTCCACAGCCTTATTACATTTATTCAATGTTAATAACCCTTGATGCCCGCGGTGAATTAACGAGAAATATTACGTTACTGACCTTAGGTGCTTGTAGAGAAGGGTCGACTTTATCAGCTTGCAGAAATTTATCATTCTCTATATTCTTCATTAAACCATCGCTTGTAGAACTCCTTTTATCTTCTCTATTCATGTCTTGCATGGATAGCTTGTTTCTTTTCAACCTTAAACCATTCTGCCTAGGTTCTTTACTTTTCCTCTCCCTCCAAACCTCCTGCTCGGGACTCACAAAATCTCTTTACTTTCTTTTTTTCTTCCTCGCTCTTGGTCTATTTTTATAGTCTTGTTTAGCACTCTCTCTGGATCCCATTTGAAGATAACTATTCAAAAAAAACTTTATTTTCTCGTTTTCTCGATATGACGCTCGTATCAGGTTCCCCTCTAGATGCTGCGATGCCAGCGTATTAATAGGTGCGTCAATCTTGTCTTTTGAGGTGGTATATCATGGGTTTGTCCTAGTCCCTCTTATGGTGCGTTGTTGCTTAAAAAATTGATGCACCAATGGCTGACATCTATGTAAATGTTTCTCTGGCTCCCAAGTAGGCTGCTTGTATCCTGCTCACTTGACCAGGAATGATCTGTTCGGCTTTTTACCCCTCTCTTCAAGGAGCCTTTCCACCTCATAAACGTCTTTATACTATTCATCATGAACGGGCCCTGGCGGTCCCTTTTGCCTAATCTTTTTTACAAAAGGTTTTAAATACGATCAGTGAAATACATTACTGTGATGTACCCATTTTCTTGGTGATTGCAGAGCCACTGATAACAATAATTTCTCTTCCTAAATCGCAGAAACAGGGAGTCATTCTCGTACTTTCCGACATTGATGCGTTAATAGCGATTTCAACGGAAGTTAATATAAGGTCCCAATCACTTTTATCTAGTTTATTGTAATTTTTTAATATTTGGATAGTAGTTTGATTGGTCCTTTCGGACTGTCCATCTGTTTGAGGATGATAAGTTCTTGCAAATTTTAATGTCGTACCCAAAAGCTTGAATATTTGTTGCCATTGTTTCGAATGGTGTATGGAAATTGTCCCACGAAGAAATTCTCTTTAATTATTTCGGAGCAGGTACGTGTTTCGTTCGCATAAATTTCGATAATTGAATTAAACTCACACTGAGTTATCCATTGACACAAGTGAGGGGAGATAGGTGCCGAAGCTAATGCTAGCTTACCATTAATAATTACGGTTAATTTTTCTACAGCCTTATTACATTTATTCAATGTTAATAATCCTTGATGCCAACAACTTACTGCCCGCTTGAATTCATGGGTTTTCCTTTAATTTTCTGCGCATGCGCGATACCCATGGTGCCACCTGTAGGCGTTATATAAAGTATATAAGTGGGCGGGAATTTCAATCTAAAGTGCGTGATCTCAGTATCAACATGCATATGCATTAAAACAGCATCACAAACGATGGGGCAAATCTCTGTCAAGTTTTCCAGTAATCACTGATGAAGTAATAAGACATTTTACCAAACAAGTTTCTGCAAAAAAGTATAAATATGCTTCGGCTGAATATGTTAAAGGAATTTTGATTACTGAAAATTTACCAAGTAAACAAGCAGGACGTTTTGACATAGTGAAAGCTTCACAGTGGCCTGGATAGTATTCAGTCTGCATAAATTTTGGAAAAGATAAAATTACTGATGCATACTGTGGTTGTCCAGCTGGGTAAGACAATTTTTATTACACTCAAAATACTTAATATTTATTTAAATACATTTAAAAAGCGTATCATGTATAAGCTTATATTTAATGTGAAATTTATTAATTTTACTGTTTATTGACAGAAATTGAAATATGATTTATTATTTTCTTTATTATATTTCAAACAGAATTTATTTAAATATTAGCTTATCAAAAGCATGTCATCATCTTAACTTGTATGCCATCTTGTACTTTCACTCACTTGGCTTGAAAGAAATTCCTCATGATACTGCATGCACTGATTAAGTTTGCAAGTGGACCAAACCTTCAGCGTATGGGACAAAAAATCAAATAAAGAAGTACACCCATATTGGTCGTCCCACAAAAGTAAATTCTATTTTTAATACTGTTATAAAGAAACATTTTTGATATATATTAGTATAAAATTAATATTTTAGGGGATCCCCATAGCGTACATAAAAAAGAAAACAACTTCGCGCACTGGCTATTAGAGGAAGCAACCCACTGTTCCCTTGTGACTTCAGCTCACTAAAGGGGGTTGAGGTTTCGGAAAACCTGTGAAAGTGGAAATATTACATAACTGACCTTAGGCACATGTAGAAAAGGGTCGACTTTATCAGCTTGCAGAAATTTATACTTCATGTAACCATTGCTTGTAGAACTCCTTTTATCTTCTCTATTTGTGTCTTCCATGAATAGCTCATTTCTCTTCAAGCTTAAACCATTCAGCCTATAGTCCTCGACTGCTAAGTTTGCACTAACATTTAACTGCTGTAACGTGCTAGTAAACAGTGGTCGCGTTTACCGTCACGTTGAGCTCCAGTGGGAATAAGAGAAAAACCCGACCTTCCCACAAAAAGCGTAATAATCAGCAAAACCCAGAAAGATAGTAAAAATAACTAAAACTAACCCGTTAAGAAAATAAGGATTAAAAGGAAAGTTAATAAGGTAAAAATAGCGATAACCCCCAGACCACGAGAGTTAATTTGATAGCCCCAGACAACGTTTCAGGAAAGAAAAACTAAAGAAATCCATATAAATATTTTCTTTATTGCTGACAGAAAATAATTAGATGAAGCAGACAGCAGATAACAACCCAAGATCGGAAACCGTCTAACGGAAAAACTGGAATAGTCTCAGAAGTTGAAAGTACATCTAATCTATATCGGGAGTAGTCCAAATTCCGAAAATGCTGGAAGAAGTAGCTGGAAGATACCGTGGAAACCGAAAAGTAATTCACGGAAAGGGTTGAGGATGATACAAATAGAAGGTTGAGGTGTTAAGCTTGTACTGCAAAAATAAAAAGAGAAACTGACAGCAAAAAGTAAGCAAATATTGGAAATAAAAAAAAAAATAAGTTTTCATAAATTCTTAAGAGATACTAGAAAACAAATAAACAATATATGATGTTCTAAAACACAACTCTACATAAGAGGAAGGTAGAGCTTAAGATTATAAATAACCAACCATTAGACCTCTTCCAGAAGGACTCCGAAGGACGGGTAACAAAATAAAGCTAGAGTAATTACAACGGGATAACACTAAGAGGAATAAATACGGGAAAGGGAAGACAGACCAAAGGGTAGACACACGACATGAGAGGTGACGACCGGGCAAGACGGGAACAACATGGTCGAGGTCCTGAAAAACAAAACAAAATTAACAATATATCATCAAGAAATAAAAAAAATTAAAATATTCTCAATTAAACGGATTTAAAAAAATCACGAAGAAAGTAAATTAATAAAAGTTAATAATCAAATGAAGTTCAAGAAGAACGAGTCGATTTTCTAAAACATCACCGAAACCTGAACATAAATGTCAAAAAAAAAAATTCATCTGAATGGATTAGTTGCCTGTTGTGCTTCAACATGTTGCATTGTGAAGATTCTAGTTCAACTCCAAGTCGATCGACGAACTAAGACATCATTCCTATATCATCAGTAAGACGGAGACAGCCAAAGGACGATGGAAACCACATCAAATCTTCGACGAGAATAAACATTATTATATTCAAACAAACTAAAGAAGCAAGGCGAATTGAAGAACGCCTGTTGATTAGCCGAACGCTACATCGGCGAAAGAAAACAATGTTCCAAAACCGTGACGGTCGTCTTCATGTCGGATAACCGCACATAATCAAAAAAAGAAAAGGCTTGTAGTCTTCTCAGATGTGGTGTAATGAAATCTTAACCCAAGATTGCACATTAAAAGTTACTAACATCAAATGACTGTAAAACCATCTCAATATCCCAGAGATGGGAGAGGAGCTGATGTAGTCGATTCCGAGACCGAGCTGATACTGCCTGAACTTACCATTTTTAGTTAACAGCAAACCTACTAGAATAAACAAAAATATTTAAAAAATATCACGTACCGCGTGATAGAATGTCCGAGTTCTTGGAAAGTAAAAGATAAGTTTGCTCCAAGAAAACGAGCTATTTAATATAACGACGACTGAACAATGGCAACAAAGAAAAAACGTGAAACTTTTAACAATAGCGGTGACGACGAACCTCAGGGGAAGAAAAGATAATTAACGAAAATCGTAAAAAATAAAATTTAAAATTTCTCCTAGAAATTAAATTTTTTAAATCACGAAAAAACTATACTGAAAAAGGAACAAAGGTTTCTCAAAATCTAAAAGTTCCTGAAAACGCGTTCTAAGGAAAACATGTATAAGGTACGGAAAAGAGAGAGAAGAATATTAAATAATCAGGTTTGAAAAAGCAAACGGGAGATATCATTTTTAAAAAAACGCGTCATTATTAAAAGACGACAAGAGAAGACATTGAGCTCACGCACGAAATAATTCTAATAAACGGAATTAGGTAAACATAAGAATTCCAAACGCATTACTAAAAGCCTTGACGGAAAAATTAATATAGTCAAAAGATCCTCAAGCGACCAAAGTAAAATTTTCTATGGGAATAACAACCAAAGACGAGCGACATCCCAATAGAAGTCAAAAGACATGGGGAAACTCGCCTTATAACGGTAATCAAAATATAACCCAAGAAAAAAAGAGAAATGACGCGAAGAAAAAAATTGATATTTTTAATTTCCCAGGCGAAAATTATCATTAACCTGTAAAATTGACGCCAACCGAATGCGTCGAGTAATCCCTTTATAAAAAAAAAACGCGGAGGGGGAATACGGTAACCTCCGTTATATAAAAAAAAAAATAGTAAAGCGAAAGGTGAAAAATAGTGGGTTACCTACACCGATAGACATGGGAGCTGCAAAAGTCAAAGGATCAATAATGGGTGACCGGAATCAGGAATATCGATAAGTCATTGAGGGATGGAAACACGACGTTGGAAGAGGCTGCGAAGAGAGATAAAGATAGCAGAAAAGACTATCGTAAAACGTCGAAGACGAAAAAAAAAAATTTTAATACAGTAGAGGGCGTAGAGGTACGCAACACTGCGCATGCGTTAGGATTGCCGTATCACCTTTCTCCTGATGATTGCGCATCCGCCGGCACAAACAAATTAAACAATCGTTTTAAAAAAAAATACCGAAATACAAATACTATTTTAATTATCCCATTCTTTTATCCATTGTTTAATCCATGCTTGATTATATTATTTATATGTTACAAATGCAGCTGATTCACGAATATTTCTGTCGCTGTATTACTGTAGCAGACAAGCAATGGCTTCGACTTCGAAACGATCTTTCAGCCAAATAAATGAGTTTAATATCGACAGCGACGAATCTAAAAAGAAATATTATAAGAAACATGAAAGGGGAAAACCAATCAATGGAATGTGTCGCCAGATTATTTTGATCGTGTACTCCAAAGTGAAAACGGACAATCCCACATGGTCATCAGCCGAATGTTATAAGAAAACGGCTTATCTTACGGGTGTGTCAGCACGAACCATTACAACAATCAAAAAGGAGTGAAACAACATTGAAGATAGCAATGCAAGTCTTCAAGATGTGCGCCTGAAATCATCGCAAAAAAAATGTCCAGTCGAAAGGTTGCTCTGAGCAACTTTGATTGTTTTGATCGGGAAGTCATCAGAAGAAAAGCACACACATTGATTCTGTAAGGCGTTGTTCCAACCGTAAACAAGGTATAAGTGTCTTCCTGATTGCATTGATGTGTAAGTTTTTATCATGTGGTAGGGTGAAAATGAAATATAATCTTCAAATCACGTATCTTGCAGATCATGACTGAGATCAACGAAGATCCGCTTCTGCCAAACATCACCGAACACACTTTACGGCGTTTGATGAAGATTTTAGGATTTAAATGTGAAAGAAGAAGCAGGTCTGCCATGCTCATTGAAGATGAGCGCATTTTGCACTGGCGCCATTCATATTTAAGAAAAATCCGGGCTTTCCGACACCAACGCAGAAGCATCTATTATTTGGACGAAACATGGATAAACTGTGGGCATACTGTTTGACGTGTCTGGAAGGACAAGGCTGTTCAAACAGTTGAACAAGCCTATAGGCAGAATTTGTCATATGGACTGTAAGATCCTTCCGGAAAAGGCAAAAGATTGATTGTTACCCATGCAGGAAGTGACACAGGATTTGTTGAGGGAGCCTTTCTGTGTTTCGAAAGCAAAACCAGCAGTGCCAAATATCATCACGAAATGAATGGGAACACATTTGAGGATTGGTTTGTGAACCATTTGTTGCCACGATTGCAGAAAAACAGCATTATCGTTATGGATAACGCACCGTTCCATTCCGTAAAAATTGAAAAAGTACCGGTTACAGGTTGGAGAAAAAATGCCATTAAAGAATGGCTCCAAAAAAAGAAAATTGATTTGAGGAGGGTATGACAATTAAACAGCTTTTGGGTATCGTGAAGAAAGTGCGCCACAAATATGATTCATACTGGATCGACCAGATTGCTGAAACAGCGGGACATACAGTGTTATGTCTACCACCCTATCACTGTATGCTGAACCCAATCGGACTGATTTGGGCCCAAGTGAAAAATTACGTGGCAAGGGAAAACAAAACCTTCAAGCTTCAAGAAGTTAAGAAACATTTGTGCGAAGGAGTGGATAAAGTTACGGTCGAAGACTGGGCCAATTGCGTGAAGCATGTGATGGCAGAACAGGAGAATATGTGGAAACTGGACAATTTAATGGACATTCAGATTAACGAATTCGTAATTAATGTTGGTGAAATTTCATCCAGTGATGACGACTGTGATTGTTAATGTACAATTTTCTCTCTTTTTTTTGGTTTAAATGTAACTTGAAGTTAAAAATTATTCTCATTTACTTTGTTTTTCTGTTAATTTTGCTTTCTTTGGAAATTAAAATACACATTCATTCATATGCATTTGATTGATTGTGATCTTCCATAATTTTTATGAAATGAAATAAGTGTTCTGTGAAATATAATAAATTTTATACAAAGTTGTATGAAATATTTAAAAGTAATTGTAAACGATAACTTTTGCAAAACAAAGAGAAAAATTTTAACATGCAAAATGTTTCGCAGTAATAAACTTGTCTTATATTTTCTTAAATTCTAAATTTGTACACAATTTACGTTAGTTGTTTATAAAATATTCAAATTGAATGAAAAAACAATTTATAAGATTACAGGATCATGGTAGTTTGTGCACAAAGAAGACTACCCAGCTCATACAAATCCCTTTCAAGTGTCATGCAGTGTAGCTCTTAACTGCCCCTCATGCACTGACTGAAACGTAAACAAATCAGATGTTTTCCTTTTCGTTCTTGAATGCTTTAAAATCCTATTGGTCCTGGGCATTTCGGTTGCTTGACTTGTTTATTTATTGCGCTTGAATTCTAACATGAAGAAAGAAAGCACCTTGGAAACCGCAATCTCTGAACGCGGCTACCTAGTTAGGTGAATCACGGAGGGATGCGGCTAATGAACGCGAAAAATAGAAATCAGCAATATTCTCTTTAGAGAGACGCAGTGGGATGGGGTAATCAATAGCAAAATAAATGTTTAAAGCTTTTAATTAACAAAGATTAATTTAACGTTTATGAGCTTATCTTCCATTACAAGTATGAAGGACATACCACACACAGTGAATAACCAAGCCAAGCAGATATCCACAGCATTGGAGTTGATGTAGGCCTCTCACTTACATGGCATTAGTCGTCTGGCTGTGGTGGCCGCAGATCCGTCTGGAGAAAAGAATATGTAGTGACGAATTGACGTGACTTTCCGTCCATTCCACTTGTGTCAGACGTTTGGTGTTGATCCAGGAAATCTGGAAGACAGCTTTGATGTCGTTGGCTCCGCGCTGGTATGATGAGTGCTCAGGGACTGCTAAAGTAGAGTAGCTATCCTCTCGCACTTGGTTGTTTTCTACGGAACGTCGGAGAAACTGGTGGGAATCCAAGCGCGGCCTCTGGATAGCAAAAGTCAAAAGCGGCGTTTAATGGATTTGTAGCAAAAGTCTCTTTTAGTAGAATTGTCAATTGATAAACCACTTGCCTTTATCAATTGTCCATCCAGGATACATGGGCTAGCAAGCGCGCCGTGCTTTGGGACGCCCATTTACAGTTACGGAAAGCTCTGAACCACGCCGCGGTATGAGGCGGCAGGCAGGGCGGGCCATGGTGAGCACGTTTCCCGTGCATATGCACTGAGGATTTTTTTAATAGGGATTTCCACTGTAGGTCTGTTCACCTTTACTATGACAAGGAAATTTGCACGTTTTGGCGCTCACTCCTTGCCGGGCCAGCCAGAGCATCTGTATTATGGCAAGTGTAAGTATACATATGTTTTATTTATTTAACAAAAATAGGTTAGAATGTGCTATCATCAGAGTCTGGTTGTTCGTCCTCTGATGTCTCTTCCCCTTCACTTATGGTGGAAGCTCCGTCAGAACGACTCACGTCCTCCGCCGCAGATATGTCCAAAAAACTGTTCACCTTGCAGTACGCACTTTGATAAAAACTTGCGTTTCCAGCTTGATAATGCTGGGCGGCAGTAGATGGGAAATGATTCAGGTACCAGTGAATGAATGACCCCGGCGAACCAGACAGGAGGCTTAGCGAGTTCAGGATTCTTCGGGCATCACGGGCTCCGACCACTGGTAGCTCGTTCTTCGCCTGAAGCAACAGCAGCTGCCGATCGGTCCGTTTCAGTGGTCGCCCTTCCGAATTGAATATTAGAGTCTCTGTCTGTTTCCTGGGCGGCTTCTGTCTGACTCCTTCCTGGTGAAACCATTCCAGAACGTCACCGAGTAATCCCTCAATGACGATCGCACTGGCTCCTTGCTTTTTGGTTTTGTGATGCTGAACGAGTGCAACTCTCCGTCCGCTCACTGTTTTTGCCATCTGGTACTCTTGAATGGTTAAATTGCATAGGACGTCAGGTCTTTTGCCCTGAACAAGTGTTACGCACGTGGCACAGAAGCCAATGAGATAGTTCCATTCTTTTGGTCTCAGGAACATTTGAACAATGGGAACGTCTAATATAGGAAATTATAGAATTACTGAAAACAAATTTTGAGTTATTATTATTTAACTTCTTTGGATTGTTATGTTTACCGACAACTGTAATTATCCCAGGCAACACCAGGCGCATCTGCTAGTCTATATACAGGATGTCCCAAATTGAGATATACACTATTTGAAACGTTATAACTCAGCAACTAAATGAGATAGAAATATAAGGTTTGTTGTATTTTATTCCTTAAACTTCCTTCATCTCCTACAACATGTTTAAAATGTTCACCTTCTGTCAGAGTACACTTTCAACACCGACGTCGAATAGAGCGACATACCGACTAGATTGTAGCTAATGGAATATCATTGATCGAATGTTCAATCTGATCTCTTAATTCCGTCAGTGTTTGTGTGTTTGTTGGCGGTGGTGTACCAAATTCAACCCTCCAACGTCGTTGAACTTCAATAACCTCCTCCATTTTCCAATAACGCATTAGTACCCACTTACGTTTATCAAATGAAAGTCTCACCACCATTTTGGTTTATAAACAAATGAACAACAATTAGCGTGTTGCTACTCTTTTCCACCGCCGTCTGGATCATACAAGCCTTATATTTCTAGATCATTTCGCAAGAGCTGGCTGCTTTTGCTTGATTTTTTCATGTATACGTTAAAGCTGACCAATATACACGTCTGCGGTGATATTTGTCCTGGATTTCAATGCTCATAATGGACTACACCGGCCAGTATGTGGTTCATCTTCAAAGCACTCATCATCATTTCTAAATTTTTTGAACCAATTCTGTGCCGCCCAGTCAGTGACAGAATCATCGCTGAATGCTGTACAAATGTTACGAGCAGCTATCCCTGCTCTATGGCCAAGTTTAAATTCATACAACAGGCAGGCTCGAATTATTGGTGATGTAAGTGCCATTTCAGACGTTTTTTCAAAATAAAATTGAATGTTTTCACTTAGACAAGTAAGTGCAAAAGAATGACCAATCATTTCTCTTTAATGCATAAAAAATTTGCATTATTCAAATCATCCTACGAGAGGATAGTAACCATTCAAAAAGTAAGGGCGAAGAAAGGAAAAAACTTTCCCCTGAAACTGATACACTGAGTGGCCTGTTGATTAGGAGAGAAATCGAGTCTTAAATGGAGAGAAAACAAAGAAAAACAAAAAACTGAAAACTTTTTTTTAATAAAAAACAATATATTTATCAAAGTCTTAATCCATTCATAGTTGTAAGTAATTTACGTTGTTTATTACTGCCCTAATATTGTGTTGGCCATGGCATAGATTAAATTAGCCACTGAAAACATTGTTCCGTGATGTTTGTCCGTGCGGATGCATCAGCTGCTCCTAGTTGATGCTTATTGGATGGTGATGGATCTATGCCTCAAATAACTCGTTCCAGCTCGTTCCCAAAGCTGTTGGATTCGGTTCAAATCCGGGGACTGTGGTGGCCAGAAGAGTAAGTTGAATTCTTTATCGTGCTCCTGGAACTATACCATGAGACGATTCGAGCATTGTCCTGCTGGAAGCATCCTTCAGAAGGAAGAAACACAGTAGCCATGAAGGCAACAATGTTCAGGTAGCTCTGACCATTAAGGCGTTTTTCTACATGTATTAGCGGCCAAGGGTGTGCTAGGAAAACATTTCCTAGACTTTTATAGGGCCTCCACCAGCCTGTTTAGTGGAAACCAGACAGGAGGGGCTCCATCGCTTCGTACTGTTGTCTCCAAATTCTGCATCGACCACCTGCATGGTACAGTAGGGAGCGGGATTTATCTGAACAGCAGACCTCAGATTGGTGATCACGGGCCAATTGGAGACGTTTTTTGTGCTCTGGGTAGAGATCAAAAGTACCCAGACTGGTCGTTGACTGTTGTAGCCCATCTTTGCCAATGTACAGCGTGTATTGCATTCAGAGATATCATTCTGCGGTCCAGTGTTGTATTCCATGGTTAGTTGACGAGTCGTGACGTTTCCATTCGCACGAACAAACATTCCTATCCTGCACTCAACCCTTGGATCGACGATTCGTTTGCGAACACAGGCTTGTCTCTGGCTGGTTGTTTTTGGTTGTTTAACCATTCCTGGTAACCCTTGAAATGGTTTTTTTCGGAAAAGCTTAGACAACATGCCGTTTCGGAAATACTCAGCGCATACCATGCATATCATATCATATCATATATCATGCCATACCATGCTCGAAGTTTCTCAGATCCTTTGTTTTCCCCATAGTGACGGTTAAACCAGTTGCAGTTGACGTGTGTGTTCTTGCTTTATACTGGTAACGACTATCACGTGACCAACTGATAAGTAGTAATTGCTATGCCAACGGGTTTGCATAGTCATGGGTGTTCCTAATAAAGGCCATTCAGTGTAAGAGTAAATTATATCCTTTAGCTGCGAAAGCATCCAGAATAGAAAAACCTCCTATCTTGTTAGATCTTGATTTCGATTTTGAAGAGTTTGCTGGTTACAACGCAAATATGAGCTGTTCCTGTTTGATACTCATTATCAGACAGCGACAGGATAGCTGCTGAAATTTGAGAGAGAAGTTACTGCTGTGAAAGGACTGGATAACTTAGAAGACTTTTTCAGTAGTTATGTTTTGCAAAAACTGCACTTAAATAAAGCTTTTCAGTGATTGAGAGGGCTGTTTTTTTGAAATTAAAACGCAAAAAATACCGAATTTTTAAGTTTAACTAAATTTGTAAGTATTGCTCCACATTTTTTACATGTGTACAATATTTGTAAAGTGCAGCAATACACTTTGCAAAGTGCAGTTTTTTAATACATAATTAAGTGCAGCAATACTTTTTAACCTTAATAAATTTTTTTAGAACGACCTCCATTTAACGTTATGCCAATTTTACGTTTTTTCTATCAATCCCGCAAGATAGTTAAATCAGGATTCTACTATTTTTATGTTCTTATCCTTATTCAATGTTTTTTTAAAGTGCCATCTTAAACATACTTAAAACTGACTCTTTGACATTCATTTTATTTTAGTTTTAATTTTATTAATTAATAAAGCATTGGGTTATTATCGATTTTTCAAAATTGGTTATTACTAGCATAAACGGATAAAGCATTTATTTTTTTTAATATTTAATATTTAAGTAAAACATATAATATTTATTTATTTACATTTTACTAGAATAAATAGAATTAAAAATAAGATTTTAGAATAAACCCTAAAATCTATGCAATTTATAGCAATTTTCAATCTGTTTTCATTCGCTCCCTAACCACCATGCCACCGTGGTGGCGTCTCAGGTCATTAACTCTACTTTTGGGCGGCATGTAAGGACCATTACCTTTTATTGACTCTGCTATAGGTTTCAATTTTTAGTAACCTAGTAACAAAATTTAGTATCCGACAATCATACAGTATTACAAAGTAGTGATATTTCAGGTAGAACGTACATTAATCCCAAATTACCTACAGCACTTTCTTTTCATATTTTACCAATCAAAATCAGTTACAATTCAACAATGATTGCACTTTGAGTGTGAATAGTATCCTTTGCTATGTTTTGATTTGTGTGTTTACAGAAAATGTGCCTTCACAAGAAGCAGGAGACAAAGCAACACTTGGAAAAGGTGTCGTACGACGTAGGCTTCCCAGAGTGATGCTATTTTTGAGAACATTTTGCAGCAAACTTAAAAATGAAGAACGGAATGATAAGTTCGATTAATATTGAACTTACGTGTAAAATTTCATGAGCGTGGTGCATTTCAAATCCGTGCTACGACGTTTTAACAATCGTCACCATAAACATGAAACAATCCTTCATACATTAGAGGGTACTAAAAGAGAAGATCGGGCTAATTGGCTAGAATTATTCTCATTATTTGAACTCAACAGAAGGAACCAATTAGAGAACACATATGAAGAACACAATAGAAAATTTGCAAAATCAAAAAAGAGCACAACAAGAGAAAATTTTAGAAATTGGAAGGAGAAAACTAAAACTTAAGATTCAATATATCAAATGGAACAGACTGTGGGATTTGCCTCGTTGTCAGCATGTAATAATTTATTACGATCCCTTTTATGAATTTCATTGCTCTCAAAGCTGTTTAATTAATTTCCTAAATTGACAGACCTAATTAACTTAATTAAAATTATCTAAATTGATACTGTGACCTGATTCTTACACATGTGTGGCGAACAGGCTTGGGTCAATTAATAATTGTAATTTAATGTAATTGTAATTAATTACATTTTTTCAGTAATTGTAATTGTAATTCAGTTTTAAAATTTTAAAGTAATTGTAATTGAACACTGTAATTATAATTACAATTAATTAATTACAATTTCAATTACAAAGATGCAACATTCAGAAAAAGAAGAAAGTCTTGGGTCTACAGGCCACAAATTCCAGGGATTTGATGATTCATGAATTTGATTGGCCCATGTCCCGTCCCTTTAAAATTTAAAATTTAATTATATACTTTACTTTTGTAGTAGTCATATAGTATAGTATATAATTAAATTCAAAAAATTGTGGCACTTCATGTTATATTTATCTTGCACATCTATGATGATTTTACAATTTTTTAATTTATTTCTAATGTTAAAAACCCGAGACGTTTTGTCTTCACGTCCCAATATGTCTCTCTGACTCAAGTTTAAAATTTTTGTCGGGCTTCTGAATGACAAGTACAATGTCCCATCACGGAAGAAATTTAGGAAGACCCTGCTTCCTTCATCGGCTGCAAGAATCGTGCAATTTTTTGGAGATGAACTCAAGCTCGCTGAGAGCGTGTGTTTGACAATCGATCTATGGACCAATCGTTCCATGCACTCATTTATTGGGGTTACGGCGCATTTTGTGTCAAGCAACTTGGAACTAAAAAGCTTCCTTTTAACCTGTCAAAGGTTTTTTGGTCGTCACACTGGTGCCAACATCACCGGAATTTATGATGAATTGGTTGAGGGGTACAGAATTTCACGAAATGTCTCCATTGTGGTGATAGACAACGGGACAAACGTGGTAAAGGCATTCGATGTTTGTCTTCCAGGTGTTTCAGAAGTGGACAACACTGCCAATGACAGCGATAGCGACACTGCTGGCCAGAGATGAAAAGGAAGGTGACGTTGTCGACAGTGATGAACTCTTGTCCTTTCTTCCTGAAAGGATGAGCTGCTTTTGCCACACTCTCCAGCTGGTGGTTAAAGATAGCCTGAACGAGTGCAAGTCCATCATTGCTAAAGTGTCGAACATGTTGTCTTTTGTTAGGAAGTCCACAGTTGCAACAGAGGTGTTGGGCAAACAGAACTTGGTTCTACAACAGTGCAACACGACCAGGTGGAATTCGCAAGTAAAATAGTTGAACCAAATCCCAAGCGCCCACGACCGTTTTCCTACATCAGCTGCGTAGATTCTAACTCCACACCATCACCGTCAACAACTTCTGCACGGAATGAAGTACTCCTTTATTTGCAAGAAGCGATCCACTTCAATTCTGGAAAACCCACAGTTCGGTAGGTCTAAAGATGGTCGCCAAAACCATTCTTGGGACCTGAGGACCATCTGCACCCGTTGAGAGAATCTTCAGTATTGCTGGAAAATTTTACTGACCAGACAGGTGCAAAATGTCCCATAAAACTTTTGAATGTCAAATGTTAATAAAATGCAATAAAAAGGAATTGTTTAATTGTATGTCGCATAAAATGTTTGATATCAAATGTTAATAAAATCCTATAAAAAGTAATTGTAATTTAATTGTAATTGATGTGAAGTAATTGTAATTAAAACTTTTGAAGAGTAATTTTAATTGAATGAAATTGCTAAATATTCAAAGTAATTGTAATTAATTACATTTGGGGAGTAATTGACCCAACACTGGTGGCGAAACTCGATCTCTCCGACCTATCACATTTTATGAACAAAATGCTCTTCCACCCAGGCTTCCACCATCTGATTATGTTTTGATAGCTTTGCCCAGCATATTGTTTGTTAAGAAAATAATATTCAGACCAAACTCATACAGCAATATGCAAACATTGAAGATTTTCTATTTTACAGGACTTGGAATATCCATCTCTTCCGATATTCAAACTTTTGCAATATAAAGGGGCATCCATAAATTACGTAACACTTGAAGAGGGGAGAGGGTTTTGGGCAGTGTTATGCACCGTTATAGAGGGATAGAGGAGGGTTATCTCTGGCGTTACCTAACACTTTTTTGAGATTTATTTGATATTACTTGTATGGGATAGTTAAAAAAAGGAAACCACGAACCAAGAGATCATGTTAGCAAAAGGGATTCTTTAACTCTATCCAATGTGAATTAGTTTGTTTTTAAAAATTTTAATTAGAGAATTGTTACCATGACTCATGAAGTCTTTGAGTTTTTTATAATTTTCATTTTAAATATAATTTTATATCTGGATGTGTTTGTCACACAAGACTATAGCAGTCATTCACCATAGAGATTTAACAAATATTTTTAAAATTAACAAGAGATGGATATCGAGATGATGTTCATATGGAACATTACAATTTTTTTTAACGTTAACATAATGTGTGTCGAATTTTTTTTTAAACTGCATAACTCAAACAGACTTTGATACTTACGAGATACGCCCTTTTAAAAACCTCGATTAAATAAACATTGCGGGAATTGTATATGATTGATGGCTGTAGAGTTAACACCTTCATCGATTAATGCTCATTACAGCCCAATGCCTCTTTGTGAAAGTTTGATTCAATTGGTACGTTGGAATGTCTGTTTCTATACAAACCAACACTTTGAAGACTTTCGTTTTGATATTTTCCCATACATCATTAGAATACTACGAGGTAACCACAAAAGTTCTTGCCTTTTTTGTTACCATAATAAGAAGTGATAGAAGATATGCAAATGAGTATACAGTGTGGTTCAAAATCTTTTGGGCATTCACATCAATCACATCTCGTGCAGAAGTGAAGACAAATGGAGGTACCGAAGGAGATGGTTAGGTTTGGTTTTCTCTATGACTTCAAGGTGAGCTTGTTAGCAGCAGCGTCAAGTCGTCAAATATGTCTTGCGTTTGGGGATGATGCTGTGAATGAATGCATCGCAAGGCATGGGCTCCAGAAATTCAGGCCGGGAAAATTTGCTATTTCTGATGAACCGCACAGTGGTCGACCACAACCCGTATATGACCAGGCCCTGAAAACGGCCATAGAGGAGGACAGCAGTTTAACATGTGCTGAATTTGCCACATGGTATCAGGTTTCTAATGAAACAGTAGATGTAACCTGCATAGCTCGGAAAGATGTACAAGTTCAGCAAATGGGTACCCCAGACTGTTAAATCCAACAAGAATCAACGAGTGATAGCCTGCATATCGTTGCTTTCTCGACATCATAACGCACCCATATTTAATCGAATACTTATTAGTGACGAAAAGTGGGTCCAGTATAACACTCCAAAGCATTGCAAACATTGGTTGTCACCCTGGGACACCGTGCGTCACACCTCAAGCCCTGTGTCTCACACCTCAATGCCTTGTGTGTCACATCTCAGAGATCATGCTCTGAGTTTGGTGGACTAGACAATGGTTCACTGCGAGCTGCTATCAACTGGCGAAACCATCAATGGGGACCTACCTGTATTCCCAGCAGTTGGAACGTGTGCAAGAGGCATTGCAGCAGAAACAGCCAGCATTGGTGAATTGCAAAGGGGTACTCTTCTTTCATGACAATGCCCGGCCACATGTGGCGCGGGTGGCCAGGGAAACTATAGAGGGGCTTGGCTGGATAACTTTGTGTCATCCACCTTAATGACCAGATCTTGCTCCAACGGATTATCACCTTTTCCATTCTCTGGGCAACAATCTTCGTGGAAAACCCTACACCAATGATACAGATCTGCGAAAGGCACTCATGGACTTCTATGAGTCCAAGATCGGCAAATTTTACAGTCAAATTGATCAACTGGAGACACGTCGGCAGGTTCTAGATGCCAATGGTGATAATTTGGGAACTAGTGATGCGCTACTTTTTGTGTACATCATTTTGTTTTCCGGAATTAAAAACGGTAAGAACATTTGTGGTTACTGGTATCATGGAATTCAGACGCCATCCAGAATTCCGATAATAACGCTGATCGCTTTCACACTTGCTTTTTCCATTCATCAAGATGGAAAGCGAGGCGACATAATACTTGTCGCCAACAACGCAACACGCAGGGAGTGAATTAACAAAGCTGGAAGGAGTCTCGAGAACTTTACCAGAGGAGAGGAGAAAAAGGCAGACGGTCGTAAAAACGGGGGGAAGAACGGACGGAGGTACAACAAGGAATAGAAAAAAGCTGCAGCCCCTTCTGATTCAGAGAAAGCGACTTTATGTACGATATCGAGGGAGCCCGAGAAGCGCCCGACCGAAATAGCGTCGTCAATGAACGCGACAACGGGCAGCGAACTCCGACACAGTGAGTGTGAAATGTCAGCGAGAGCCTTGCCACAACGAAGTTTCCAGAACTTCAATCATCTGAGGTGCGTTCCCCCATTCAATGGAGACCGTTGAACTCTTATCACTATAGAATAAACTGTTGGAATATTTCGCAGCATTTACATTATCTGGTAAAGATGCAGTTCCAGCTATTCAGCCAAGTCGAATTTTCCAGACGGGTGATAACAGAGCTTGGAAGCTATGAGCTTTGTTACAGCACATAAGTTTACGGACTTGGCCATACGGACTGACTCCATACATACAAGAGCAGCTAGGATTCGTGCTAATTTGGTGCAAAACTCCCTCGTAGGAGTAAGTGCTGCAGATTATTGCTTCTCGATAATCTACCCTCTGTACTAGATAATACTAGCTAGGATTCGTGCTAATTTGTTAATTCAAGTGTACTGAATTTTTCAATTTTTACCAAGCTGAGACTGTCATTAATATCCCCAGTTTTCCTCTTTTTCGTCAGCGAACATTATTTGGTGTTGCAAGGAAGTCAGTGTCGATATATCGACGTTTTAATGCCAATTTTTAATTTTTCCAGGAGTAATGTCTTCATTTTCTAAAATGTATTCCGACTATCCAGCGAATGGATGTCCAGCCTAGTGTTCTCCTTGTATAAATCAGAATTTGACTTAATTGGTGGAAAAAGCATTAATTGCTGCCGAACCTATGAGCGAATATAGATTTCTTCACGATTGCCAATCAGTTATCAACGTGACTTCTTGTTTTGCCACAGCCCAAACTCAACTTTGTCGTTTTGTGCTACTGTATGTGCACTTCATTCACAAAAATGGGATTTCAGACCTTCACTTTGCTTCACTGAATTGCAACGTGTATGCTACATGATGTGTATGTGTGGGGAATATAGTAGTGATTTCAATTGCGTCTATATATTATATAAATATTCGGGGTTGGGACACATTAATATGACCACCTGCTAGTATCAGCAATATCCTACTTTCGCAGCAAGCACAGCAGCTAGTCAACGTGGCAGAACCAATAAATCCTCGGAAGGTGGTTGCAGGTATCTGGGACCATTCGGTGATCAGTGCATCCTGTAATTCCAGCAACGTGCGTGCTGGATGTTCCAGCTTGCAGACATGGCGATCGAGATGGTCCCACAAATGTTCAATGAGGTTGAGGTCCGGGAGTGTGGTAGCCATGGGAGTAGCTTGAAAATAAATAATAATGATTATGAACTGGAGATGCTCTCCAAGCATAGGTAATGATTTTTCGATTGAAAAATGGAAGGAAAAATTCTGCGACCTGGATTCGAACCAGGAACCTCGACTATCATGGCCAACGCCTCTACCAATTGGGCTTTCACAGACACCTGGACAGCCAAGCTGTCTCAAGTGTTTTTAAGACAACCAAGTTGTCACGGTTCAAAGCCCAATGGTAGAGGCGTCGGTCATGATAATCGAGGTTCCTGATTCGAATCCAGATCGCAGAATTTTTCCTTCCATTTTTCAATCGAAAAATCGTTACCTATGCTTGGAGAGCATCTCCAGTTTATAATCATAATTATTTAATTGTGAGTTCATCAACTTTCTGATGGTTTGGAGTGGAGAAATTCTCGATCTGCGAGCCAGGTCCCCGTCTCCCATTGGGCTTTCAACCATGACAACTTGGTTGTCTTTAAGACATCTTGAGACAGAATTTTCCCTTCCATTTTTCAATCGAAAAATCATTAGGAGTAGCTTGAATTCATCCTCATGCTCCTCGAAACAGTTCTGGACAATTTTTGCAGTATGGCAGGGAGCATTGTCCTGTTGAAAGGTGCCATCACCCTGAGGAATCACTGTCGACATGAAGGGGTGTATCTTGTTTGCGACAATCCTCAGGTAGTGACCAGCATTCAGTGTACCCTCCAGCCGTATCAGTGGACTCAGACCATACCATGAAAACAGTCACACCTTCCCCACTAGCCTGTCGTCTGCCAATGATGGTGTCGGGAAGCCTGTTCTCAGATCCTTCCCAGCAAATTCTCCATCGTCCGTCCACTCTGTTCACCAGAAACTGCGACTCGTCAGAGAAAGCAACCATTTGCCATTTGGCCGAGGTCTAATGATGATAGTCTATTGCGAATTGGAGGCGTTTTCAGCGATGCACAGGCATTAACATGGGTGTTATTACTATATGCCTGCTCCTCAAGAGGGATCGTTGCACAGTCTTGGTGCTGACACGCCTTTTGACCCCTTTGTTCATTTGCTGTGTCAGTTGCTCAAGAGTGGTGCACCGATTGGTCTTGACCATGCGTCGTACCCGACGCTCACCTCTAAGATCGCTGGCCCATGGGGCCCCACAGTTACCTCTTCATTTGCTCAAAACTGTCTGTTTCGTCCAGTCGCGGTACATCTTCACAACAGCAACCCTAGAGCAGTTCACGAAGGTGGCCGTTTCTGAATTGCTGCCCCCCCTGGCCCAATAGCCAGTGATCATCCCCTTTTGGAGGTCCGGAAGGTCACTTGCTCTGCCCATGATGGTGACAATTGCTGTGTTAACGAATGCTACTACACGTCTGCTGTTGTCAGCTTTTAATGTTTTTTCATCTGCATACCATGGGATGTTGCAACATGTTCGAGGAGAGGTGGTCATATTAATTTGTCCCAACCCTGTATGTGCCTTTGCTGTTAAGCTTTTAGCGAGTACTAAAAACTTAAGTAGCTTTAATATTTATTCATCCATTTTTATAAGTAGCTAAATAAGACATTTAGCGTAATAGTTTATTATTTACTTTATTTTCAATAAATTTAATTTCTTTATCATATCATTTTGTCCCCACCTTATTTCATGTCAAGTCTTCCATTATGCTATGCTTAACATTGAAAATTTATCCATGACACCTGGCATCTTTTTAACCTCATGGGAGTATGAATAGCCCCATATTCATGTGCAAAGAGTATTATCTCTTCCTTGTCACGTATTACACGGGTTAACAACATTTTTGCTACTGGGGAAAATATAAGTGTTCTAGACTAATTTGAGGGTGCCGATTCCAAATCTGAACTTCAAATTTCTTTGTCACATCAGGATCTCGAGTTATAGTAACTGTCAATGTCTAGATGGTTGATACAAGCCCTTTACTTCTATTCATAGTGATCTTAAAAAAACTTTATCATGATTATATAAATGAATTTACCATCCTGATTAAATAAATTACCAATAATCACTGTAGTATAATCACTGTAGTTGCTGAATAACGTTTAAAGAAAAAAAAACAGCAGGATGGCAATAACTTTACATCCTGAGGTGATAGAGAAATTTGGAGTTCAGATTTGGAATCAGCACACTCAAATTAGTCTAGAACATCTACATTTGATAACGTAGTTGAAAAAAAGTATTTTTGTTGACCATTTTTATATTTGCTACTCTTACTCTTAATACGATGTTTCTTCCTCAAAATTTAATTTGCCTTTGTAACTTTGCTACAATAACTATTAAAATAAGCCTTTTGAAAATTATACATTTTTTGCTAACATGGGGGAGGGGAAGGGTTAAGTGCAGTGTTGCATAATTATCGATGGGAGGTCTGGACATGTGTTATGGGTACGTTACAAGGGGAAAAAGGGTTATAAATGAGCTAGTTTTGCGTTACATCATTTATGGGCGATCCTTAATTTTATTTCGGGAGTTAATTTCGACTTTTCGCCAGGTTAGAAATTTATAAATTTTTCTGCAAGAGGAGAGTCCCTGATCCCAAATTTTTAGCAATGAATTAGCAAACTTGGGAATGTTTAATGTAGATGCATAGTTTCTGCACAACATTTTTTAAAATTCATAGCAATGAACAGCATTTTTTAAATTCAATTTTTATTCTACATCTTTGCTATTCAGCTTAGATAGTATGGTTGGATATTCTTCATGAATGAAATATCATTTCGACACATGATCTCCATACCTTTCAACTGTCTTATGCCTGCAAGATAAATCTTGCTCGTTGGACCACTGTTCAGCAACAGTCACCAGGAAGTCATCATCTTCCACGAAGATGGTATACAGCGGGTCAGTTTACCAAAGTGATGGTATTGTAAGGTTTTGAGAATTAATTAGCTAGAATTTGAATATTCAGATTATTTATGCAAATGAGCTATTTTATTATTCGCGTTCAGGATTGTCTATTTAGATTCAGAAGTTAAGAGTTTATATAAAGTTTAGAAGAGTTTTATGTAGAGAAAGATTAAGTAAAGTTATTAATTGTTTTAAATATTTTTTATGCGTGGGTGTTAGGAGTTGTTAATAAGGAGCCAAGTTTTAAGGTTTGTCAGAAGGAGAAAGTAAGAGTCAGTTTACACAGCTTTGTTTTGATCGTTAGAAACATATTCAAGGATAGAAGTTGTATGGCCAGAGTAGGACAAGTGAATCGGAGAACCGGATGAACAGATAGAAAGCAAGAAAGATGAATATAAGGATTGAACTTTGGATTTTGAAGAGAGAAAAGAGACAAAGAATGATCACGTGGATGCTGAAGTTTGATTGGTTGTCGAAATCGAAATTGTTTTGTCAGTTTAGTCAGTAGCAATGTAACGATTCCCGTAGCCGAATGTGTGGCGAACTACTCATAAATTTTTATACTAATTCGGCCTCCATCTGGTAATCCTAGGATTCCAGATGGGAAGTTTAAAATTTTAGTATTAATCCAGTTTGAGTTGTAGTTTAATGAAAACGTAACCGTCAAGTTGAAATTTATTTAGCTCATGTTATCGAGGTGTTTTTGAAGAGTTTCTATCGAGCTGAGAACCAGCGTCATCAATTACAATAATTTCATGGTTTGCGAGGGATGTTGCAAGAATGTGTACCGAGCCCCGTAGAGTACCCAGATCCAGTACAAGAAGCCAGAGACGATCTTCCTGTGAACCACTCCGTTGGAAGAGGATGACCCCCCTCCCGTTTACATTCATTATTATTTCGGAGCTATTAAAGCCATATTTGTAATTTACATTCCGAGAGAAATAGAACAATTTATCATTTGAGTTCCTGTTGAACATTGTTACCACTGTGTAATCTTAAATTCAGTATAACCCGAATTTCCTTGAGATATAAATTATATAATCGAACAATTGAGATTTACATTCATACCTAATTTACATATTACTATTACTAATTTATCCTTATTGTTATACCCAGAACTTTTGATCATTGTCGTATAAGTCTAGTATAAAAGGAATCCTTAATTGATAATCATTCTGTTGTATGTCACACAATTTAATTACCAAGTCATTATTTGGAATTGTGATTACTTATTGAAACGTATAATTAGTCAAATTGCCACCAGTCATTTCTTAATTACAAATTGTATTATTTTATTTGAATCTTAATTGGAGCTTGACCAAGTTGAAATTCATATCTTAAATTATCATTATCATTTGCATTACCTTCCATACAATATTGTTTTATATACATTTGTTGAATATTGAATAAACATTATAGGTTAAATTGTTAAGTCAGTCTAAGTGCCTATTCTTTCCTCTAGGCCGGGCCTGTTTAAGCAGAGGTATCTTTTATGTAAGTGGGATAAACCCTAAATTATCATAAACTTTGTGAATAGTATAATTCACTGGCGCAGTCTTTTACCTAACATAATTATAATAAGTTACTCGACCATAATTCTATGAATATTATCCCCAGGAACCCTACATGAATTGGCGCAGTCAACAGGATAGCAGGATATCAAGATATTGTAGCGATTTAATTAGGCATATTCAAATAAGAGTATTTACATAGGCATAATAGTTGCATTAATTACATGCCTAATGTGAAGTAATTATTGAAGCAAAACTAAGACCTGAGATGAAAGAAAGGCACTATTGGTAAATTACTATTTTAGAGATAAGCTAACAAAATAAGCCCCTATGTTGCAGTCATTTGCGCTAGCAGGCGAAATAAAGCCATATGATGGATCTACGGATCCAGAGGAATTTTTTTTGCGTATAGATGAGATTGGAAAGGTAATGAATTGGGGAGTGGAAACTAGATATAATGTTGCTAAAATTAAGCTAACAGGGGACGCACATTTCTATTGTAGGGAAGATGGAGAGATGAAATCAGTAGATACTTATGAAACATTGACAAAAGCATTGAAAGAGCGGTTTGGAAAGGAGTTTAGAGGAGAAAATGAAAGATTATTTAGAGAATGTAAACAAGGTGTACAGGAATCAGTCCGCCAGTATGCGACCCGGGTACAGAATCTAGGAAATAAAACAAAGCATAAGATAGTAGGAGAGGGAGCGCTAGTAGAAATAAAGCGTGCTTATGCTCAAGAGTTCTTAGAGGAAAAAATTTTAGAGCATTTTGTAGAAGGATTGTTGCCACCAGTAAGAAGAGTTGTTAGGTTTAAGAAACCAGAGAATTTGAAACAAGCAATAGAACAAGCGGAGGAAGAAGAGGAAATTGTTAAGAAATGGGGTTTAGAAGGGTATGTGTTGAATCCAGTTGAGAAAGAAACCATTGTGTCATTGAGCCCAGAAGTAGAGGAACAAATCGGTAGGCGTATAGAGAACAGATTGCGTAGAAAAGAAAGCTCGAATACCTACCAAGAGCGCACTGTAAGCGAAAGAAGGCCGAGCGAGTATTACCGACCGCCCATACGGAGAAATCCGCCGCATTTAGGCAGAGGTTCGACCGCAGAGCGAGGGCGAGGCATGCGAAGAAAGCGTGTAGAGATCATCTGCTATAATTGCCATTTAAAAGGGTATAAAAGAAAGGATTGCATAAATAAGGCGTTTCACAGAGTAAACTGTTATTATTGTTCAAAAGAAGGGCATTCGATCCGTTATTGCAAGGAAAGGTTACAAAAAGGGCAAAAAGGGGAAAACAAATTAACAAAGGCGACTCAGACACACGAGCGCGTGATCATCCCCCCTCCCCAAGGAAAGGAGGAGAAGGAAACAGAGGTAGGAGAAACGTTACAGATGGCACATATTTCGGAGGATCCCGGAGAATTAATGATTGAAGGCAAATTGGGGGAAATCAATGTTAAATTTTTAGTGGATAGCGGAGCCAAAGTAACGCTATTAGGCGAAGACATGTTACAGAAAATTGTTGAATTGGGGTATAAAGTTACCAAGGTTAAAGAACCCGCTATAAATTTGGTTGGGGTTACGGGACACAAATTCCCTACTGAAGGCATATATCTAATTAAATTTAAATTTGGTACAAAAAGATACATGTTAAAATATTACATTTGGAAAAGAAGAGAACAAATACCGTATCAAGCTATATTAGGCAGAGATGCACTCTCCAAATATGGATTTGTCATCAATTTTCACGATAGATTGTTACAGGCGAGAGATACGGACATCCCATTCGTGGGTATTCAATCGAGAATAGATTGTAGGGCTGACGCCTCGGAGATTACAAATATCAGAGCATTTATGGATACCGTTCCTGTTCGTAGTAAAAGCAAAATTTCCATTCCCCCTCATTCAGAGTCTGTTTGTGAAGGCAGGTTGGCGAGTCAGGAGTATAAAGAGCGCATAGGAGTGTTGGAGCCAAAAGATCTTTCAGAGTCAGGGTTGTTAGCAGCAAAGGTACTAGCCAATGTATCGCAAAGGGATACGATCCCAATTCGAATATTGAATTATTCAGGAGAGACCATTACAATTCCGGCAAATAAAACCATTGGGCATCTGAGAGAGGCAGAGGAGGAGAAGGTGGAATTAAGTTCCTCCATAGAAGTAGGAAAAGAAACGAAATTAACAAAAGAAGCATTTTTGAAATTATTCCGTTTAGATCATTATACACACGACAAAAGAATACCGTTGGAAAACCTGTTGTATGAATTTAATGGCGCATTCTCGCATCATGAGTGGGACCTGGGATGCTGTAAGATCGAACACCACAAGATTGATACTGGGTCATCCCCCCCCCCCCCTGTAGCTCAGCCCCCATACCGAATTCCTTATTCACAGAGAGGTATCATGAAGGAAATGATAGATAACTTGTTAAAACATCAGGCACCAGCTTTATTAGTAAAGAAAAAAGATGGGTCTTATCGATTCGTTGTAGACTATCGTAAATTGAACAAAGTTACAACCGTTAACTCGTTCCGTTTACCCAACGTGAATGAAACGTTGAGTCAGCTAGGAAAGGCGAAATATTTCAGTGTATTAGATGCGAATCAAGGCTATTTTCAACTTGAAATTAGTGATTCCACCAAAAAATCGTTCAGTACCCCGGACGCCAAGTTTCAGTTTAAGCGATTGCCTATGGGTTTAAACAATTCACCAGCGCTATGGCAAAGAGCCGCCAATTTCATAGTCAGAGGTCTACAGGACCATATTCTCTGTTACTTAGATGACTTCATTACATTTAATGAGACATTCGCTGAACATTTAGACAGTTTAAAGATGTTGTTTATAAGGTTACAGGAAGCGAATCTCAAACTCAAATCTCGTAAGTGTCAATTTCTCAATGACGAAGTTAAATTCTTAGGTCATGTTGTCTCGGAGCATGGTATTGCTCCTGATCCAGAAAAAATAACAGCTGTAAAGAACTTCCCTAGGCCAAAGAATGTTAAAGAAATTCAATCTTTCTTGGGATTGGCAAATTATTACAGGAGACATGTGAAATCTTTCAGTGCCATTGCAAAGCCATTAACTGAATTAACTAAATTAGACACACCTTTCATTTGGTCCGATGAAGTAGAGAAAGCATTCCTAAACCTTAAGCAACTCTTAGTTTCAGCACCAATATTAAAAAGTCTGGATTTTTCTAAACCATTTATAGTCGCAACAGATGCTAGCTTGTATGCGTTAGGTGCAGTATTATCCCAGCGCTTCGATGGAAGGGAACACCCTATTGCGTATTGCAGTCGTTTGTTAAAAAAGAGTGAACTGAATTACTCGGTGATCGAAAAAGAATGTTTGGGAGTAGAGGATGCTGTTAAGCAATTTAGAGTGTACTTATACGGTTATAGATTCACATTAGAAACCGATCATCGTCCTCTTTCGTGGCTATTCAATCTCAGAGACCCGACTTCGAAACTTGCCCGCTGGGCGTTGTCGTTATCCGAATTGAATTTTGACATTGTACATAAACACGGCATTAAAAACACAAATGTCGATGGCCTCTCACGAGTTCCTATCTCAGCAGTGGCAGAATACGAGCCGCTGATATGTAAGCAGGAAATAGCCAGGGAACAGCAGTTAGAGAAGGAGTGGAGAGGGATTCGAGACTAATTCAAGGGCATTGGCGTGAAACCATCCCCTCCCGAGTGGCCAGACAAGGAAGGAAAACTTTTTCATGGATGATGAAGACGTATTGTATCATATAAAAACATCACAAGATGGAAAGGAGATTTGGGAACAAGTTGTCATTCCGAATAGTTTAAGAAACCACGGTTTATATCTTTTTCACGATATTCCATCCAGTGGACACATCAGATCAAAGAAAATGCGAGTCAAAATTGACAAACAATATTATTGGCCAACTATGCGAGCAGATATTCAGAAATATTGTACTGAATGTGAAAGTTGTCAGCTTCATGCAGCTCGACCTAAACGTAAAGAACAACCGTTCAAAGTTTTCCACCAGTGAAACATCCATTCTACCGTATTGCCGCCGACATTTTGGGGCCAATTACAACCTCTTATGAAGGGTATAAGTATATTTTAGTGGTCACAGACCATTATTCGAGATATTCGGAAGCGGTTCCATTGATGGATCAAACTGCGAAAACAGTGGCTAAGGCATTAGTCACCAGTGCTTTTACTCGTCATTCTATTCCAATCCAATTGTTGACCGACCGAGGGTCCAACTTTACTTCTGAACTTCTACGAGAAGTTTGCAAGATATTGGGTATTAAAAACTATTCACCACTGTGTATCATCCCGCCGGAAACGGAATTGTCGAGTGAATGAACAAAAATCTTATCCAAATGATACGTCATTATGTCGAAAAAAGTCAAAGAGACTGGCCAGAATGGTTGTCGTTCTGTATGTTTGCGTATAATACGAGTCAACATTCTTCTTTAGGCGAAAGCCCTTTTCTGTTATTTTACGGGAGAGATCCCATCCTCCCTGGTGACATCATCACCACGCCGAAAAGGCTGTATTATGGCATTGACAAGAATTACGAATGCGAAATTGAAGCCCGCATCCAGTATGCGTTCGACTTAGCAGAAAAATTCAGAGAAGAACAGGATAAGAAAAGAAAGGAATATAAGCGTCACAAGCCTTATTCATTTAAGGTTGATGACGTCGTGTATTTAGCAGTTCCACAAATTAAACCAAGATTGGTAAAGAAATTGCACCCTACTTATGAGGGACCATATCAGATCATTGACCAGTACTCTCCAGGTTATTTTTTGATCAAACATGTGAAAACGGGAAAAACTAAGGTCGTCCATGCAAACCGAATAAAGCCAAAGATAGGAGACCTGCCCCAAGAGCCACGCCTCAGGGAAAGACGAGTCTGAGCTCCAGTAGCCGCGCCACCCGAGCCCCAGACGCCGCCGACTTGTCCCGAAGAGGATTCGTTCCTACCGCCCCATGCGATGCCAGAAGCCGAGCCGAACGTGGAGCCCGCGAGGCCACCACCCGTCCCAGGAGGAAGCAATGAGACCGGGAGAGCAGTAAATGCACCCCCTCCCATCCGTATATGTTGCGTTTGAAAGGAAGCGTTCCCGAAGTGCCTTGGGTTTTGCCATCCGTTCAAGATAGACGAACCACTGAAATGTTAGAAAGAAACCCACCCGGAGATGACACTAACGTTATTGACGAGTTATGGAGACAACCAGCACCCGTGGAAAGGGAAGAAGTTCGTCTGAATGAAGACAATTGTGTACCGAGCTCCGGCGAACGCCATAAAGTCACCGCTCTGATGGAAACCCTTTCTGCCCCAGCCTCTACGGAGACTTTGATACCCCTCCCCTCTCAGAACTTATCTGTAAGATAATTAGAGCCATAGTCTGCGAGCATTTAGGTTTTACCCAAGGATAATGCGCAGAATCAATGAGTAGAGCAGTAGTGCGTCAGAACAGTAGTTGCGTTGTAGTTTTTTTTTTGAAATTTACATTATGAGAAACTTACCTTATAATTAACATTATTATGGCCCTTGGATTGACTTTGAATCGTATTGATTCCAGAGAGTTGAAGTTTATGACTATGGAATATTTGGTGATACAGATATTGTAGTACAGAAGTAATGGCAACATTCTGTGACATTAATTATTAGAAAATTAAACTGTTTAGTTAAACATTAAGCCGTTGCCTTCTGGAGTTGCTTGTTACCTACTAGTAAGGTTAGTGGGATACATGTGCCAACTTTTGGGAGGTAGCGACTTGGACATGGTATTATATATAAATTGTTTTTTTTTTTTGAGGAGTTGAATTACAATCGGTGCCCTTTTCATGGTCATCCCGAAGAAGCTGTTGATTAATATTTTTTCAGACTAGTTTTGGCTTTTAATAATGTTGCTCATGCGAGCGTGTGCGCGTCGTTATAGCTTAACAGACAATTTAGAATTAAGTAACAGTATTGTGTCGAAGGGGTAGTTCCCGAGAAAGTTCTTATGGTTGGAGCGAAATTAAGAATTACAGAATCGAGCAATCACCCAGAAGCTGTGAAACAAGACAGATTGCTTTCCCGAGTGAAGAAATGTGATTCATACACCTGGAGATATAATTTTAAGGCCTTAATGTACAATTAATACAGTGAATTTATGCTCAAACGAATCAGTAGGGCCCGAGAGATATTTAAAATGTAGTGATCCCTCCTAGAGTACACTGTCGGGAGCGGACTAGAAATCGTTGTAGAGAGGTCGCGGGACGTCGCCCCTCCTCTTCAACCCTCGTTAGACTAACGGAGATCAAGAGAAAGCTAACCCAGAATCAGCTGAGAGAAATTTTTTTCCCCTCAAATCATAACCCAGAATCGATCATATTTAAACATTGAACAAAAATATATATGGGAATATAACATTTACTCCATTTATTCTCTATTCTTTTTCTATTCTTTAATAAAAAAATTTTAAATTGGCCGAGACAATTGGAATGAGTTGGCTTTTAGGAAAACCTGACGAATCTCCCGAGTCAACCGACACCGCACGTCAACTGACACTTGAGTACCACACCCTCAAGGTAGACGATGCCAGTGAAAGACGCCTGAGATTGTTCCTGATCCAGAAACCAGAGATCCAACGCGGAAGAGAAGAAACTTGAACTTTATGACTTTCCTTGTTCAGGAAGCAAGTTTGTGCCACAAATTATCAAGTACTTTGAAGTATTCCTTAAGTGATATGTTGCTTTGTGTTTTCTAACATAGTATTCAGTGAATTCCAGCGAACTTTATGTTGTGTTTGAACTTTAGTGAACTGTGTAATGAGAAAGAACTATATAGAGTATTAAGAACTTTTGAACTGTGTGATAAGAGACGTCCAGTGTTGTGCACAAACCGTTGAAAAAGCCTATCAGACCATGATTATATCTTTTAAGTAATCCTAGGTAGAAAGTTGAGTTATAATATTTTTGGTACCCTTTGCGTATATCTTTTATTATTGTGCTTTGGTTATTTAGTACTTAAAAAATTAACTCATACTAACCAAATTGATTAACTAAACCATTTCTTTTGTGTAAGATGATATTGGGTAACAAGTATATATTACATTATACTAAATGCATTTCTCTCAAGTTCCCTAGTTGCCATTTGAGATGTAGGCTTGCCGGCGTCAACTCGATCTGTCTCGCTTCATCATGGAAGATGCTGCGGAGAAGCAAGACCGTCCAGAGGATTTCAGGTAAAGGTACCGCCTCGGGGCGAGGCTTTTCTTGCAGGGGGAGGTATTTGTAAGGTTTTGAGAATTCATTAGCTAGAATTTGAATATTCAGATTATTTATGCAAATGAGCTATTTTATTATTCACGTTCAGGATTGTCTATTTAGATTCAGAAGTTAAGAGTTTATATAAAGTTTAGAAGAGTTTTATGTAGAGAAAGATTAAGTAAAGTTATTAATTGTTTTATATATTTTTTATGCGTGGGTGTTAGTAAGGAGCCAAGTTTTAAGGTTTGTCAGAAGGAGAAGGTAAGAGTCAGTTTACACAGCTTTGTTTTGATTGTTAGAATCATATTCAAGGATAGAAGTTGTATGGCCAGAGTAGGACAAGTGAATCGGAGAACCGGATGAGCAGATAGAAAGCAAGAAAGATGAATGTAAGGATTGCACTTTGGATTTTGAAGTGAGAAAAGAGACAGGGAATGATCACGTGGATGCCGAAGTTTGATTGGTTGTCGAAATCGAAATTGTTTTGTCAGTTATGCTAAGTGAAAGGTTTTAGTCAGTAGCAATGTAACGATTCCTGTAACCGAGTGTGTGGCGAACTACTCATAAATTTTTATACTAATTCGGCCTCCATCTGGTAATCCTAGGATTCCAGATGGGAAGTTTAAAATTTTAGTATGAATCCAGTTTGAGTTGTAGTTTAATGAAAATGTAACCGTCAAGTTGAAATTTATTTAGCTCGCGTTATCGAGGTGTATTTGAAGAGTTTCTATCGAGCTGAGAACCAGCGTCATCAATTACAATAATTTCATGGTTTGCGAGGGATGTTGCAAGAATGTGTACCGAGCCCCGTGGAGTACCCAGTTCCAGTACAAGAAGCCAGAGACGATCTTCCTGTGAGCCACTCCGTTGGAAGAGGATGACCCCCCTCCCACCAAGCTGTGGTAGCAGAGAGGACGAGAGAGCGGACAGATTGAGAAGACACGGTGTAGCCCTTTTCCAATTTAATGTCTCAATGGCCAATTCTTTAATTCCTCACATGATTTCATTCTTTCTATTTTATATATTACATTCATATTTTGGGAAGGGATTATTCTATCAAACAGTGGGAAGGACAATTATAACGTAACTCAGTCAGTAGTTTACATTCATTATTATTTCGGAGCTATTAAAGCCATATTTGTAATTTACATTCCGAGAGAAATAGAACAATTTATCATTTGAGTTCCTGTTGAACATTGTTATCACTGTGTAATCTTAAATTCAGTATAACCCGAATTTCCTTGAGATATAAATTATATAATCGAACAATTGAGATTTACATTCATACCTAATTTACATATTACTATTACTAATTTATCCTTATTGTTATACCCAGAACTTTTGATCATTGTCGTATAAGTCTAGTATAAAAGGAATCCTTAATTGATAATCATTCTGTTGTATGTCACACAATTTAATTACCAAGTCATTATTTGGAATTGTGATTACTCATTGAAACGTATAATTAGTCAGATTGCCACCAGTCATTTCTTAATTACAAATTGTATTATTTTATTTGAATCTTAATTGGAGCTTGACCAAGTTGAAATTCATATCTTAAATTATCATTATCATTTGCATTACCTTCCATACAATATTGTTTTATATACATTTGTTGAATATTGAATAAACATTATAGGTTAAATTGTTAAGTCAGTCTAAGTTCCTATTCTTTCCTCTAGGCCGGGCCTGTTTAAGCGGAGGTATCTTTTATGTAAGTGGGATAAACCCTAAATTATCATAAACTTTGTGAATAGTATAATTCACTGGCGCAGTCTTTTACCTAACATAATTATAATAAGTTACTCGACCATAATTCTATGAATATTATCCCCAGGAACCCTACAGTATTCAGCGGTTCAGTTTACCAAAATGATGGTAATTAGCAAGTGCTAGATCAGGCATGTAAGGTGGATATTGCAGTGTTGTTTAACCAAGTTGTAGTTCCAGTCTTACAAAAAGTCAAGTCCACCATTCTCGACTGTCAAATTTATTTCAACATTTTATCGAGCTTTTTCATAGGCAACTGTCATCAACCTCTAAACCCATTTGCAGAAATCTTTTTTCAATCCCAACTGTTTTAGTGTTCTGCGAACACTTGTTTCCCTAATTCTCAGTATATTTTAGTCATTTATTTAGTTACATGCCTGTCTTCCAAAGCTAGTTTGTTATAGTGTAAGGTCTATCATTGCAAAGAGAATCCCAAGTAACGGTGTTCCTACCGACTAGCACTGCGATCGATAGCATCACCTGCATAGTCCTTTTTCAACCGCTTGTGAATGTTTCTTACTGTCCTCCTGACATAACAAGAACTGTATAACAGCACGTTGCTTTTGGTTAAGTTTAAGCGCAGCAACCAGCGGGAATGTGTCGAGTTATTTTTAATACAAGTGAGAAGGATGCTTCTATGCACTCTATAAATAAAAATTAATGGCATAAAATTGAATTTAAAATGTTGTGCATTACTTTTGTAGTGAATCTCGTATAATTCAATTGAAATCAGCAACATGCCAAGGATATACGACTAAAATACAGTGGCAGAGGTACCAACAGGCAGCGAGGAAACAGTAATTGCCCGGTTACTGACTAGTTGATATGCCCGGCGTTGCTTGGGCTGTTTGTTTGATGAAATTTTGCAATATCTGAATTTGAATATAAATGAAAAACCCTTAAAAAATTATATATTCACTTTGAAAAAAGGAAAAGAATTCTTTAAAGTGCTCAAACTGGAATTTTGTGTCCAGTTGGGTACGACCAGGAAAATTCGACAATTCATCTGTAACATTTTAGAAAATCAAACAAAGGCTATGAGTATTAAATTATTTCTGTATATATTAAAAAATACTTCATAGATGGATTGAGAGAGTTGAGGTACTCTATTTACAGTGTCATCAGCATCCCTCATCAATATGTAACCGTTTCAGTAGAGTTGTATTCAGTCAGAGAGCGTGGAATCATATCCTGGATGTGGTTGGTAATATTCACAGTATCAGTTTTAGCAGTAAAGATTGCTCTCTCACGCAATCAGTGAGATCTTTATAATTTTCTAATACGTTTAGATAAGCATTATCTATAACCTCTCTGAAATATGTTACTACATTACAAAAACCATATGAAAAAAAATTTCTACCATTATTAGCTCATTAGAGAAAGTACCGTCACCTTTTCAGCAAAAGCGTGAGCAGCTGTATCGGCCGCGGTGGCTCAGTGGTTTCATGATCGCCTCTGATTCTTGAAGACTCGGGCTCGACCCCGCCCGAAGACGACAAGGTTGTTTTTAAGAGGGTAAATTCTGAGATCACGCACTTCCTTCAGAAGGGAAGTAAAGCCGTTGGTCCTGTGTAGTCGTTTGCCGTTAAAGAACCCTTCCGAGGCAAAATTTGCGACCCCTATAACGCCGTCCTGAAATGACCATGGCAGTTGAAAAGGACATTAATACCAAACAAAACAAACCAAACCTTGAGCAGCTGCATGCACTAAAAGTTGTGTTCTCTTATTTGTTTTAGAATAATTTCTTATATCTCTCCATAGATTTTAATAAAAAGAGAAATAATAATAATTTTTATCTATTTATTTACTTATTTATTTACTAGCAGAGGTACACGGCGTTGCGCGGGTTAATTACACTTGCAGGTAAATGGATAGATCTCGAAAAATTAAATTATGTTTTAAACGCTCACAATGGATGGACCTCTCCAAGTATTCTACTGCTCATCGAAATAATTTCTTAGTCACGTAATCTTACTATAGATGTACACTTGATGTTCTTGCAATTCCCACTCTTCTCTCGATGTCTTGAAGCAAAAATTGGCCATTCATTACTTTTTGTAGTCTACCAGTCGCTGATTCTTCTATCTACAAGGTGACCATTTGCCCAATACAGCACGGAGCTAAATGAGTGCTTCCTCTGTCGTTCTTCCACTCTTTCTCAATAATCTACAAACTCTCCATTATCTCCAGTTACTGGTCTTTTTTTAAAATTTTCAAAGACATTGTTAAGTACTCAGAACTCACAATTCTAAGAAATACTTGGATAACAGGAATTTTATGCATTGTTACAAATTGAAACTTATCAATATTGCACAAACTTTGCCTTGCATTATTGGTCATGAGATATATATATCTTTCTATCTATCTATATATATAAAGAAGGACTACTGGAGTTACCCGGCATCGCCTGGGATAATTATACTTTTAGGTAGAGAGAACAATCTCAAAAAATTAAATTATAACTCCCAGTTGGTTTTATAATAACTCAATCAATACAACACAGAGCAAAGAAACTAGCCATTTTACGAAAAATACGAAAAACAGGAACTGTAGGTGATATAACGGGACTTTTTTTCACTTCTTGTTGATTTCCCTCAGAATAAAATGATATCCATATTCACCACCAGGGTACATCACTGGAAAGTTAAGACCCAACTTTTTCTTGCCGTTCTTGCTCTATTCAAAACTCCCGTTGTTCAGATGTTTCCAATACCAGTATAGCTTTTTCTTTTTTAGCTGCAGAATTTCTCTGACCAATACTCATTCTTTCTCTTTCCTTTCCAGACACATAAATTTTTGCCTATAGCCTGGACGTTTGATAGGGAGCTCAAGGGAGACACGTGTGACACCTTGCCTTGTTCTGTCACTACATCATTTTATGCTCATTATTAATAATTCTTGGAAACGGCAGTTCAATCATCGTATTATCATTATCTCAGTATCCAAAATATTTACATTCCCACAGAGAACATTCAAAATGTATTTTTATAAAATGTTTGGATCTGCTGTGCTAACCAATAAGCTAGGTGATAACCTCGGCATGACCCTTTATTTTTTTGATTAAATTTTGAAATATCTTAAAGATAAACAGATGAAAACGCTTAGAATTAATACAGTAAAAATTCTTAATGAAAATTCGAAAAAAAATTTTTAAAGCTTCACAATCGATGGACCTCTCCAAGTATGCCACTCCTAGTCTAAATAATTTCTTAATCACATAATCTTACTTTAGATGTACACTTGATGTTACTGCAATTCCCACTCTTCTCTCTATATCTTGAAGCAAAAATTGGCCATTCATCACTTCGTGTAGACTAGCAGTTGCCCATTCTTCTGTTTACATGCTTACCATTTGCTCAATAGAGTACAGAGCTAAAAGATTGCGTCTTCTGTCATCTTTCCACTCTGTCTCAATAGTCTGCTAACTCTCCATTATCTCCAGTTACTGATCGTTTTTTTCCCTCATGCTTTGAAGGTCAAGTATGCAAAATTTCATCAAGGTCGGAATAAAACTGTAGATTTGTATAAAAAACAAACCCACAAACAAACATCCTTCTCTGTACAGGGTGTAACGTAATTCAGGGTTCATGATAGCCCTTTTTTTCTCTGCCGATGATCAGGAAAAATCAAGGGAAATTCAGGGAATTTTGCGAAATCTTTTTGCTATGCACCTTATCATTCTTAACCTTTTATATAATTTTTATTTCATAGGTACTTACTGCCCCTGAATTACGTACACCCTGTACATATAGATAGTTTAGCAGAGGTACCTGGCGTTGCCCGGGATAACTACTCATGTAGGTAAACAGAACAATCTCAAAATTTAAATTATAACTCCCAGTTTGCTAAATAATAACTCAATGAATAAAACACAGAGCAAAGGGACTATCCTTTCTAGGAAAAATACGAAAACAAGGAATTCTAGATGATATGCTGAGACTTTATCTAAACTCTTCTTGACTTGCCTCACTATGGCTGAGCGTGACCAGATATTTTAGACTCAAGTTTTTCTTGACATTGACGTAGAAGCTCTTATACCCTCTTGGTCTATTCGATACTCCCGTTGTTCAGATGTTTCAAATGCCCATATAGCTTTTTCTGTTTTAGTTACAGAGTGTATCAGAACAGTACGCGTTCTTTCTCTTTCCTTTCCAGACACATAAATCTTTGCCAGTTGTCTGGACGTTTGATAGGGAGCTCAAGGGAGACATGCGTGACTCCTATGCCTAAACAATAGATGCTGCCTTACAGGAAGAAACGGAGCCAGACACTGTAGACACGGAACGACAAGAATAGCAAGAAACCACTAATCCACATCAAAAATTTATTCAAACGGATGCGCATTTCGGCAGCCAAGCTGCGCATACAGATCAATTCCTTGTATATCAGGACGAAGGGAGCTCTGCTGCCGAAATGCGCATACGTTCGAATAAAATTTTGATGTGGATTAGTGGTTTCTTGCTATTCTTGTAGACGCTGCCTTATTAATGTTCTGACACTGCATCTTCACTTTATGATCATTATCAGTAATTCTTGGAAACGAACGTTCAGTCATCGCATTATCAGCATCTCAGTGTTCTAAATATACTCTTTCCCACAGAACATAGTCAAAATGTATTTTTAGGATATGTTTCGTTCTGAAGTGCTACCAAATAAGCTAGGTGATAACCCCGGCGTGGCTCGGACTTTTTTTTGATTAATTTTACAATATCTTAAAAATAAACTCATGAAAACGCTTAGAATTAATACAGTAAAAATTCTTAATAAAAATTCGAAAAAATTTTTTTTAAAGGATCACAACTGTTGGACCTCTCCAAGGATGCCACTGCTTGTCTAAATAATTTCTCACTCACGTAATCTTATTTTAGATGTACACTTGATGTTGTTGCAATTCCACTCTTCTCTCGATGTCTTGATCCAAAACTTCATCAGTTTGTGTACTCTAGCAAACTTTTCCTTGCATTGTTAGTCAGGAGGTATATATTGTTGGTCCGTTTGTGAATTGCATGTTGATACCATGGTTAATAAGTACTGTTGCACAAACTTTGCCTTGCATTGTTGGTCATGAGATATTTCTCGTTAATATGCCCTCCGTAATAAATAGAAAAATAGCCGAAACTGTTGATACCTTAATAAATAAAGGAAAAAAAACAGAAACCATGAATATCGATTTTTTATCGATAATTATTATTATTCCGAAATCTGAGGTAGACAGTGACCTTTCTCATGCTTTCTAGGTCAAGTATGCAAAATCATATCGAGATCGGAATAAAACTCTAGATTTGTATAAAAAAACAAACCCACAAACAAAGCCATTGTCACGGAATTCAAACAGGATTATGAATTCCGATGACACAAACGCTCACTTTCGCTCTCGAATATTTTATAATTCGGGGAGGAAAGGAGAGCGACGTCATCCGCATCAGCAAAAACGTCGACATGTTCAAGCCATTCAGCTAGCGAGATATCATTCGAGCGCGGAATGGAAATTTTCATGTGAGAGGAAGAGAAAGGGAAAAAGGGCTAGAAGGAAGCAAGGGGGCGAGGAATGGTTACCTCGACGAGTGGCCGACAGCGAGATCAGTGATTGCTTGGCAATTGGAAAGGGATTCAGCACGAACGGGTTGAATGCAGCCACAGCGGAGAGTGAGACGAATTGCCGTACTGCGTTGGGGAAATTATCTTTGCCGTGCAGAGAAGCTACGACGGCAGAGAATCGCTCGTCAGTGGAGGCAAAATGCCTGTTCGAGTCCCGTCTTTATCGTCGATAGGAGCAAGGCTTCCGAAGTGCTGTCAACGAACTGTGCTGGACTGCTGCAGCTATGTCGTAAGTGCCCATTTTTTTGTAAGGTTCAGTACCCAATTAATTAAGGCAGCTTTTATGGAATTGACGTTGAGTGAAGTGCGTTTCATGATGTGTGTGAGAGGCTATTTGGGCTTTTGGCCTATATACGGCGCGACCTGGGCTTCTCGGTAATATGAAAGCTAGTGGTCGTCGAAATTGCAGCGTGCTTAGTATTCTCCGTCTTTCTCGATGGCAGAAAAGTGTTGTGGGTGTGGAGGGAAAAAAAGAGAGTGGTCGTATGTTTCCTCATTTGCGAAGAAGGTGTGTTTGAAGCATTGTGATGCGACTATATTATGCTCTTTTTAGATTTAGTATTACATCATACTTATTTGTGTAGCGACAATATTCAAATTTGGGGTGTTCATTAATTTCTGCCCATAAGCAGTTAAGCTGTAATTAGATTCGAAGACTGTTCTATTTATAAGACTGAACTTAATGACTCTCATGAAAAATCATGTTATTGCGCGTTTGTTAGCGCCAACCAACAAAACTATAAATACCGATATTTGGATTTATCTTTGTGGACTTTGTTGCTACCCGGAACTGTGTTAATTAATTGGACTTTATTTTATATTTTGACACCGGATTAATTCTTTATGTGGAAACAGTTATTTTGTCAAAGCTCGCTAAGAATTTTATAGCTGACCATAATTTTTCTTCTAGCTTGAGATTTTGGGTTTAGCTTTAGCCTATGTCTTTGATTTGTTGATAAGGTTAGTTAAGTTACTTGACTTTATCACTGAATGATTCCTTAACTTGAGGAATAAAATGATGAGCATAAAATGATCATACAGTGACAGAACATCAATAAGGCGGCATCTATTGAGCAAAGGAATCACGCCTGTCTCCCTTGATATCACTATTAAACGTCCAGACGACTGGCAAAAATTAATGTGCCTGGAAAGGAAAGAGAAAGAAGGAGTATTGTTCAGAGAAACTCTACAACTAAGACAGAAAATGTTATACGGGCATTTGAAACATCTGAGCAAAAGGAGTTTCGAATAGAGCAAGAGCTTCTACGTCAAGAGCAAGAAAAATTTGAGTCTAAATTATCTGGTCCCGGTATATCATCTAGAATACCTCTTCTTCGTATTTTTCGTAGAATGGATAGTCCTTTTGCTCATTGTTGTATTGATTGAGTTATTATTTAACCAATTGGGAGTTATAAATTAATTTTTTGAGATTATTCTGTTTATGTACACGTTTAATTATCCTGGTCAACGCCGGTTACCTCTTCTAGTCTTTTCTTTCTATATATATTACTAGCAAAGGTACCCGGCGTTGCTTACTCTTGGAGGTAAACAGAACAATCTCAAAAAAATATATTAAATTTTGCAATATCTTAAAAATTCTTTGAATTAATACAGTAAAAATTCTTAATGAAAATTCGAAAAAAATGTTTTTAAAGGCTTATAAAGGCTGGACCTCTCCAAGGATGCCACTGCTAGTCTAAATAACTTGTTACTCACGTAATCTTACCTCAGATGTACACTTGATGTTGTTGCAATTTCCACTCTTCTCTCGATGTGTTGAAGCAAAACTTGGCCATTCATCACTTTGTGATGTCTAGCGGTCGCCGATTCTTCTATTTACTTGCTTCCCAATAAACTCAATACATCACGGAGCTAACGGAGCGCTTCCTCTGTCGTCTTTCCACTCTTTCTCAATAGTCTGCTAACTCTTCGTTATCTCCAGTTACTGATCATTTTTAAAGATTTTCAAGAAATTGTTAAGTACTAAGATCTCTCTTTTCTAAGAAAAGCCTGAATAACAGGAATTCTATGCATTTTACAAATTGAAACTTATCCATATTGCATCATCATTTTATGTTCATTGTTATAATTCTTGGAAAGATTGCTTTAACATTACATCATCATTCTGTGCTCATTGTTATTGGTGAATTGCGCTTTGATACCATTGTTGATTCAAACACGATGGGCCTATTGTTGCACAAACTTTGCCTTGCATTGTTGGTCATGAGATATTTCTCATTAATATGCCTTGCCATAACCATGAATATCGATTTTTTATCAATAATTATTATTTTTCAGAAATCTGAGGTAGACAGTGTGTCACAATATTTAGGAGGAGTGAAAAGGAAATCTGACCAAATCCCAGTTCGAGTAGGAGGGGGCAAGCTCAGAAAAGAGAGAGAAAGAAAGCAGATGACGCAAGGTCCGAAAGACAGAGCGTCGTATGCTAAGGAAAAAAGGCAGAAAAGATTCGGAGAGAGAAGGTAGGAGATTGAGCAAAGGCTGTTTCTTCAAAGTTCTGAATCAGAAGTTTAAAAGCATTATTTGATAGAGGGCCTTTACGCAGGTTTCCGGATGGTGAAAATAAAACAAGTTTAGCTGTCTTCGTAATATCTTTCGAAGCTTTCCCGAGGTCTTATAGCTGGCGCTGTTGTCACCTATGTAGTCGAGGATCTGCATTATGGGTTTTTACTTGCGTTTTATGCAAATTCTCGGCTACGTAACTCTAACAGTGCCACATTTTCCCCTATCGGCGACGTTTGGTTCTTCACTTTTTTTTCGCAATCCTTCTTCCCATATTACCAAATTTGGTGCCATTCTGGTTGTGGGATCGAGCTACAGAATCTCTATTGGAAAGCTGTCGAGATAAACATAAGAACTAACAAGATCTAGCGCCATCCCTGGCAACCTGTAGAGTTGTTAGGCAAGTGCGCTCTGTTCACTTGTGTACAGGCTATTTATTATTCATGCAAGAGGATGACTGACATGCGCCTATTAGAGAGGTTGCTCTAATGTTTTATTCAAACGCTGCATACATGCATACATCTCTATATACTGCCTTTACAAAAGCACTAGACACCGCTATTTTATTATTTTTTCAACTCTCATGATGCATTCCTTTACTTTTGATGTAAAAGATATGTAAGAGTGGCTATTGATGCGTGCAGGGCCGGATTTAAGCATGGTCTTTGAGCTGCAGTTCATAGGCCCTTTCAATCAAAGGCTCACAGACATTCAGAGATGTTCTTATAGGGTGTGGCATTAGTGGAAGGTCAATTCTCTGGAATACTGCGCAGGATGATGGGCAAAAGTAGGAACAGAAAGGCGCAATAACGACAGGAAATGTTCCGGGCGATCTACCATTATGCCAAAAAAGTTACGGTTTTTAACATACCTTGTATATCCCCTGTATATTTGTTGATGAGACGCAAATCATCAAACCTTTGGATCCAAAATCTGATGCCTTGATCAAAGAGCATGTTGTATATCAACATATATAATTTTAATCTATGTAAATTTCTGTCAATAAATCTATTCTTCCTCTTTTCTTGAATATACAGTTATTTTGAATTCTATTCCATGAAAACATAACATAACCTAAAGCATAATATAATCAATATTCCAAATAATATCATGACATATCAAAATTTGAGTTAACATATATTCACATAAAAAATCAATGTGATTGAGCAATAATAGCCTAATCAAGTTCGTGATACCCTTTGTCAGATCACTTCTCTGAGGCGAGAAGGAGCTCAGCCAAGAGAAGTGATCAGACAAAGATAGATTCGCGAGTTAAGCGACGGAGAGCAGGGTCAGCAAAAGGTTGGGAAGAAAAATGGAAAAATACCTTTCCTCCTCCTAGGCAATTTTTTAAGCGAGGCCAAAGGTTCGAGAGACGGAATGCTCGACGCCCATTCGCTGATAGATGTCGTATGTAAAAACGGCTAATTAAAAAACCGAATAAAAATGCCATCTCAACATTTAATCCAAGCAGAAACAGAGCTTTCCGAAACGAGCCAGGTCAGCAGAAGGGACCTCGCAGCGAATAGTAATTGTGTGACTGAGTGACTTTTAATACTTATACTTGGAAATTATTCACGCAGCAACCAACCAACCAACGCGTGCGTGAGTGACTCTGCGACTTCGAGTGACCCTCCCCCCGGCGATCCCCAAGGTAGGTTTCACCCCGCCCCCGAAGTTTTCTACTCTTACCACAGAGAACATGGTTGCCGACGGACCAATCGCAGTCGGCATGTTTATGAAAGAAGTTTATCTGAAACTGGGCATCCCACCCATGTTACAGAATGGTGATCCTGCAGTTTCTCTCGTGCAGAGACTTTCTCCTAATGAATGGAGGATGCTCTGTCCACAGTGAAACATAGCAGACTGCATTGTGTCTGCAGATTACGTCAAGGTTGGACAAACCACCGTCCGCCTGTGCTATGCTGAGCCCGGATATTTACCCATCTTTATCTGGGGCACCTCGCCGCTGATGGAAGAAGATTACCTGAAGCGAAACATGTCCAACTATGTGCAGGTGAAGAAAGTCGCCTATCCAACTCATCCGGATTCTCTCCTGCAGATGACTGGTAACATCATAGTCGACATGAATATTCAGAGGGACATTCCAGAGAAACTTTTAATTCACGGCAACAAAGTTCGCGTGTCTTACAAGGGTCAAAGGCAGTGCTGCTGGTATTGCAAGAAAACGTCTTACATGAGAAAAGACTGCCCTCTCCTCAAGAAATGCAATGCATGCAACCGCATCGTGAGCAAATTTCAACAGTGCCGGAGAGGGTGTTTGCAGAGCCAGCAGATATTCCATCCACGCCCAAGAGAATGTCATCCCAGCAGCAATCTAAGATGTCATCGCCGGCTAAGTCACCAGTGCCGAACAGAGTTTCGTCGCCTTCCTCACCGTTACGGACGAAACAGGCTTCACTAACTTCTCAGCCTCTTCCCCGTGAACAGGAAGAATCGATGCCCCCACCACCTCGACCATCTTCGCTTCCATCTCTATCTTTGGAGCCTCAGAAAGAGCAACCACCACCCCCTCTCTCCCAGCTCCCGGAGATTCGCGATATTACACCTCTCCCTCAGCCATCACTCTATGTTCCGATGGGAGAAGACGAAGCTTCTGCATATGACGACGTAAACGTTTTGATAGAAACAGAATCTGTGTTCTCGGTGGAGGATTTTACAACCCTTCCTTCACCAGCGAAGTCATAGTCATCACAGCCTGCAAGGATCATCGAAACGTCGTCACCATCCAGGATGATATCTTCTTTTGGATTTTCACAGCCATCACCGCCCAAACAGCAGGATCATCTTGCGAGGAGAAAGAGCCCTCGCAAGAAAAAAATCCAGACAGCATCGTGGCAATAGGGAGGTTAGCAGAACCACTTCTTCATCCGAGAGAGATAGCCGCACGAGCCATAAACACAGCCCTTCTTCCTCATCAGGTCGATTGCGATCTCTGATGAGAAGAATGACGGAGCCTCCTGTAACATCTGGGAAGCCCAAGTCTCAACAGGACACAGGGTAGCAGGTGTGCCATTAAACATCCTGAATGAAGGTCATCTCCCTGAACATGCGTTTTTCTTGGTTCCTCTTTTAAGCAATTGGTATTGTCATCGTTCATTGCCCTGTATAGGCCGGACATTTTGTTACTTCAAGAAGTAAAACTAGCCATTTCACAACAGTGCTCTGGCCTTCCAGCCTTCGCAGTCAGTACACCAATGGACAATTCTTTATCAACTTTTAGTCACCAAATGGGAAAGGGGTTGCCACTATCATCTTCAACCCCTCTATTCTGGTTTCGAACTTTGTGTATGACTGCGAGTGCAGGGTAATTTCTTTGGACATTTCAACATCTGGTGTCAATTTCTGATTGCTTAATGTCTATGCACCGTGTAGAACAGCAGAGAAACCAAGATTTTTCAGTGACTTAAATAACTTTTTCTGTTCATCATTGCCTGTGGTGATTGCTGGTGATTTAAACTGCCATCCAGATGACTACAACATCTTTTCGTTTGGTCATTTGTATTGTTTGTGCCAGCAAAATGCATTGTTCGACTTACGGACACACCATCCACAAAGTAGTCAGCTTGGGTCTACTTTCCATCATAGGCCCACTATATCATCGAGATTGGACCTTTTTCTGGTTGACAATGCATTTGCGGGCTCGCCTGGTAAAATGGAGGTAATTCCATGTTCATTCTCCGACCACAGTGCTATCATGTGGTCATGGAATCCTCCATTTCCAGCATCATCTACAGGCTCTGCAGTCCATTGCAATTGGCTTCTGAATGTTTCTCTGCTCGACGAAGAGGAATGTTTCTCTACAGCATTCCTCTTTATTCCTTTAGAGAGAGGGGGGTTGGGTTTACCCGATATTAAGCGATACCTCATTGCAGCTAGATTGGCTGCCCTGATTCGGGATTTCCTTATCCTTCCCTTATCTGCTTCTTACACCTTAGATTTTTCTTCATTGTGAATATGCTTCCGTTACCTCCCTTGTTGCCAGTAATATTATATCAGTACCAACCAGAATTTTATAGATCCTTTAATCTGGACTTTGTGACAATATTACCGATGCTACGCCGTATTGACCCCCAAGAATGGGGAATACCTTGTCTTACATGGTTCTTTCAGCAGACCCATCCTGGTGAATCGACCGACATCGTTCAACTCCTTCCCGATCACCTGTGGGCAGCAGTTATGAAGTTTTTAAAATCTTTTACCTTCGAGAAAACATTGTTCAATTATCAATGGCTGCTGCATCACGGATTCTATTCTCTTCAACGTCTGTTACAGTGGAAGGTGGTCAGGTCTGCTGGATATTTCATGTGCGGCATAGCCGAGACCATCAGTCATATTTTTACGAGTGCCCGTTTGCGAAGTCGATACAGGATCGCTTGAGGCAGAATTGTGCTCTGGTATATTTTTCGTATCAGTCTGTGCGCTTCCTCTTCAACTACTCCACTGGTGATGTATTTAAACCAGATCTGGCTATTGCGATTGCCTTTTTCAACAAAGAACTTTGGCTGGCCTGTTGGACACGATCGCAGGGTCATCCTCCATCACTCTCGACCGTATGGAGGAAAGTGGCCGATCAACTTCGTTCCTTTCTCCTCCTTGAATGACCACGGCTAGGTCTGTTTACGTTTAAAAAAGTAAAAAAGTTTTTATGCGAGGTCATCGAAAGAGACCAGACCTTCCATTTAACCTTTCTGATGGGCTTTTGATGACTCATCAGTTGCGAACGGGCCTCGTTTTTGAGGCGTTTGAATAAGTCACATAGCCCCATATGGGCTGCCTGCCACTTACTGCATGTGCGTCTGGACACGTAGACTTTGAAACATCTAAATATCCTTCGATTAGGCGTTCGCTGAGGCAACACTATCAGCCTCAGCTCCAACAGCAGCAGAAGGCACTTTGTAGCGAATAGTGATTGTGTGAGTGAGTGACTTTTAATTCTTGGACCTAGAAAATATTCACGCAGCAACCAACCAACCAACGCATGCGTGAGTGACTCTGTAACTTCAAGTAACCCTCCCCTCGGCGACCCCTGGAGGAGGTTTCACCCCCCTCCCGAACTTTTCTACACTTACCATGGAGAACATGGTGCTTATGGTTGCCGACGGACCAATCGCCGTCGGCATGTTTATGAAAGAACTTTATCTGAAAGCAGGCATCCCGCCCGTGTTACCGTCTGGTGATCCTGCAGTTTCTGTCATGCAGAGATTTTCTCCTAATGAATGGAGGATGCTTTGTCAAAAGCAAAACATTGCAGACCGCATTGTTTCTGCGGAATATGTCAAGGTTGGACAAACCACCGTCCACCTGTGCTATGCGCAGCCCGGATATTTACCCATCTTTATCCGGGGTGCCTTGCCACTGATGGAAGAAGATTACCTGAAGTGATACATGTCGGACTATGTGCAGGTGAGAAAATTCGCCTATCCAACTCATCCGGATTCTCTCCTGCAGATGACTAGTGACATCATAGTCGACATGAATCTTCAGAGGGACATTCCAGAGAACCTTGTAATGCACGGCAAGAAAGCTCGCGTGCCTTACAAGTGTCAACGGCAGTGCTGCTTGTACTGCAAGAAAACGTCTCACGTCAGAAGAGACTGCTCTCTCCTCAGGAAATGCGATGCATGCAACCGCATCGTGAGTAAATTTCACCAGTGCCTGAAGAGAGTGTTTGCAGAGCCAGCACATATTCCATCCACGCTCAAGAGTTTTGTCATTCCAGCAGCAATCCAAAATGTCATCGCCGGCCAAGTCACCAGTGCTGACCAGAACTTCCTCACCTTCCTCACCATCACGAAAGAAACAGGCTTCACCAACTTCTCAGCCTCTTCCCCAGGAACAGAAAGAGCAGATGCCCCCACCACCTCGACCATCGTTGCTTCCATCTTTATCCTGGAGCCTGAGAGGGAGCAATCAACGCCCCCTCTCTCCCAGTTCCTGGAGATTCGAGAGATTACACCTCTTCCTCAGCCATCACTCGATGTTCCGATGGGGGAAGACGAAGCTTCTGCAGATGAAAATGTAAACGTTTTGATAGGAACAGAATCTGTATTATCAGTGGAGGAGTTTCCAACCCTTCCTCCACCAGTGCAGTGATCGTCATCACAGTCTGCAAGGATCATCGAAACTTCGTCGCTGTTCAGGATGACATCTTCTGCTGGGTTTTCACAGCCATCAGCGCCCAAACAGCAGGATTAAATGGCAGGATTAAATGGTTTTCACAGCCATCAGCGCCCTCGCAAGAAAAAATCCAGACAGCATCTTGGCAATAGGGATGAGAGCGGAGCCACTTCTTTATCTGAGAGAGACAGCCGCACGAGCCACAAGCGTAGCCTTTCTTCCTCATCAAGTCGATTGCGATTTCTGATGAGAAGAACGACGGAGCCTCCTGTAACATCTGGGAAGCCCAAGTCTCAACCTGATACAGGTCAGCTGTTGCATCATTAAACATCCTGAATGAAGGTCATTTCCCCGAATGTGTGCTCTCTTGGTTCCTCTTTTAATCGGTATTGTCGTCGTTCATTGCCCTGTACAGGCCGGACATTTCGTTACTTCAAGAAGTAAAACTAGCCATTTCACAACAGTGCTACGAACTTCCGTGCCTTCGCAGTCAGTACACCAATGGACAATTCTTTATCAACTTATCAATTCTTTATTAACTCTTCATCACCAAATGGGAAAGAGGTTGCCACTATCATCTTCAACCCCTCTATTCTGGTTTTGAACTGTGTGTATGGCTGCAAATGCAGGGTAATCTTTTTGGACATTTCAACATCTGATGTCAATTTCCGATTGCTTAATGTCTGTGCACCATGTATAACAGCAGAGATACCAACTTTTTTAGTGACTTAAATAACTTTTTGTGTTCATCGTTGCCTGTGGTGATTGCTGGTGACTTGAACAGCCATCCGAACAACAACAACCTCTTTTCGTCTGGCCATGTGTATCATTTGTGCCAACCAAATGCATTTTTCGACTTATGTACACAAACTAGTCAGCTTTGGGTCTTTTCCATAAAGGGCCCACTATTTCATCAAGATTAGATCTTTTCCTCGTTGACAATGCATTTTCTGGCTAGCCAAGAAAAATGGAAGTAATTCCATGCTTAGTCTCCGACCAGAGTGCCATCATGTGGTCATGGAATCCTCCCTTTCCAGTATCATCTACAGGCTCTGCAGCCCATTGCAATTGGTTCATGAACGTTTCTCTGCTCGATGAAGAGGAATACATGGGAATGTTCGCTCAGTTCATTGGGAAACATCTTCATAATGTGCCTTCTACGCTTGCTTCTTGGTTAGAATTTAAAAACAAAATTAAACGTTTCTTTCAGAAGATTGGGTTAGACACTGTTCGTCGTTGATGTTGTCACCTGCTTATGCTCCAAGAAATTTTTCGGCTTCTTCAAGTATCTACCCCGAAGGAGGAGTTCGAGATGGAAATACGCCAGGTGAAGAGCGAGATCAATGCCTTAATGATCCGGAAGGCACAGCGCTCAGAGCCAAACTTTCCTGGGCGACTGACGTTAGGAATTTATCATCAGCAGCGTTCGCCGAGGAAAGACGAAGTGCCAACAAAAAACGATGTCACCGATTGGTGGTGGAAAATGGGGAAGTGAATTCTGACCACGACATCTTGTCAGCCTTTCATGCCCATTTTTCATCCTTTTTCAATAACTCAATCATTCCATCAGACGAAACGAAGCAGTGGATTGAGATGCTAAGACCTTTTTCTGATGCTGACCTGTCTATCTTTCATCCGTTTACCGAAGACGAAGTCAAGAAGTTCCTGTCAGCGGACGGCCGTCATTAGTTGAGCCTGGGTATGGATGGCATACCATACTCATTCTACAACGCGACATGGAATCTTCTTGGGCCTTCCCTGGTGCAAGTATTTAATTCGATTTTTGAAGACCCTTCTTCAATCACATCGGACTTAAACATGGCATCATCCTACTTCCATCACAAAAATCATCCTACTACCCAAAGTGCCGAATCCAGAGCTTGTTACCCAGTGGAGGCCAGTAACCCTTCCCAACCCTTACAAGGTCTTCACTTGAAAGTTTCAACAAAGAATTAAAGTTTTTGCCGAAAATTTCATTAATCCCGGACAATCCTGCTCCATTCCATCACGCAGGATGTCCAATAATCTAATTACGATTTGGTGTGTGATTGAAGAAGCGTGTGCTCGTCATCAAACACTTGCCGTTTTAAGCCTTGACCAGGAAATGTGAACCATGAGTTTCTCTATGAATTTTTTCGACACCTTCGTCTTCGGACTTTTGCCGCACTGTATGTTTCGTCCGGGTCATGTGTGGCGATTAATGGTTCCGTGTCTGCCACCTTTAATTTGTGTAAAGGTGTCAGGCAGGGGTACCCTCTGCCCCCCCTACTATACATTTTTTATTTAGAACCATTGTTGCAATACTTAAATCGCCACAAAGATGTTCGAGGATACGATCTGCCAGCTGCATCCATAAACATCAGGACTTTGGCATATGCAGATGACGTAGTGTTCTTTGCGTCCGACTCTTACTCCTTGAGCATCTTTAAAGAAACCTTTGACCGCTTTAGTACTTCGACGGGGAGTTCCATCAACCTCGTCAAATCTAAAGGTATTGCTATTGGGAACTGGACTGTGGACTATGTCAAAACTTTCCCAATATCATGGTGCGACCGAATTACAATGTTAGGATATGTCTTTTCTTTCCAACCGATCATGGATTTCATGCAATGGCAACAAGTGATTGAGAAGTGCATCTCTCGCCTTGATAAAAGCCTCCGTTTTCCAACATCGATGTTTGTCAAGGTGAGATTCATCAAGACTCATGTGCTTCCAGTTTTAACATCCAAGTGCCTATTCACCTTGCCTTCACAAAATCTCCTCATGAGACTCCGTGGGGCAATTGTGAACTGTGTTTGGGGGACGACTGCTCAGCAACGTCATCCGTTAAGAGCAGCGTTCCTCTTTATTCTCTAAGAGAGAGGAGGGTTGGGTTTACCCGATATTAAGCGAAACCTCATTGCGGCCAGATTGGCTGCCCTGATTTGGGTATTCCTTAGCCCTCCCAATTATGAGTTAATTTCTTCTTTTTACACCTTGATTTTTTTTCACGGTGAATAAGCTTTTGATCCCTCCCTTGTTGCCAGTATAACCATATCATTACCAAGCAGAGTTTTATAAATCCTTTAATCTGGACTTAGTGACAATAATACCGATGCTATGCCGTATTGGCCCATAGGAATGGGGAATACTTCGTCTTACATGGTTCTTTCAGCAGACTGATCCTGGTGAATCGACCAACATCGTTCGACTCCTTCCCGATCACCCATGGGCAGCAATTATGAAGCTTTTTAAATCCTTCGCATTCGAGAAAACATTGTTCAATTATCAATGGTGTTTGCTGCATGACGGGTTTTATCTTCAACGTCTGTTACAGTAGAAGGTGGTCAGGTCTGCTGGATGTCCCATGTGCGGTGTAGCCGAGACCATCAGCCATATATTTTACGAGTGCCCATTTACAAAGTCGATCTGGGATCGCTTGAGGCAGCATTACGGGCTGGTATATTTTTCGTATCAGTCTGTGCGTTTCCTATTCAATGACTCTACTGGCGAGGTATTCAAACCGGATCTAGCTATTGCGATCGCCTTCATCAAAAAAGAACTTTGGCTGGCCCATTGGAGGCGATCGCAGGGTCATCCTCCATCACTGTCGATCGTAAGGAGGAAAGTGGCTGATCAACTTCGATCCTTTCTCCTACTTGAATGGCCATGGTTAGGTCCGTTTACGTTTAAAAAAGGCTACACATCAAGTTTTTATGCGAGATCATCGGAGGAGACAATACCTTCCATTTTACCTTCCTGATGGCCTTTTCATGGCTCGTTAGTTGCGAACGGGCCTCGTTTTTGAGGCGTTTGATTAAGTCACGCAGCCCCATATGGGCTGCCTGCCAATTAATGCATGTGCGCCTGGTTGCATAGACTTTGTAATATCTAAGATCCTTCGATTAGGCGTTCGCTGAGGCAACTCCATCAATCTCAGTTTCAACAGCAGCAGAAGGTATGGTTTCCAGGAACCAGAAGGAATAGAAGACGGTATCGAGTCTAGCCGAAATTCGATAAGAAGGACTCCTCGACCAAAATCGAACATAGTGTCACAGAATTCGACATTCATCAAGATTTCCGGTGACGGGATCGTAAGACATCTTACCCGAGTGTTCTATTGTTCAGAGCGAGGAGTGGAGCAGCGTCATCAACGGCATCAACAGCGTCGACACTAAGCAGCCAATGAGATCGAGCGGAGGTATTCGGGCGCGGAGCTTGAATTTGAAGGAAAAAGACAGAGAAGATCGAGGAGAGAGAGGAACAGGCAGCCTCTTGACGTGGTGGAAAAGATGACCGATGGAGAGCGAGGAGCCCGGGAGCGTTTTCCGTACTGCATAGCCAGGCGAGAAAACAGGAGAGAATGCAAAGAATCTGGCGAGCGACTGGAACCGTTTCAACGGGGAAGATGGAGTCGTGCAGCGAAGTGAATACGGCAGGCTCTTCATCGGCGTGGCAACATGGCGGCGGGAGCAGTAAATGGATTTGCTCGACATATGAGAGCGAAACACCAACGGTGTTCCATCGTCGCGGAATGCTCGGCATCATTAGTTAGTGTATTCTATTATGCGGGCAGCAGTGCCCTGTTGACTAAAGTTACAATCCTCGACTTACATTGGTGGGAACTACGCAGTTCGTCAGCAGTAAAGTGCTTATGGCCATATGGAATGGTGGCCTATTTTTCGGGATACTTGATTTTTGCCTTAACCCAAGCTTAAGTTTGTTATATTAACATTGGTGTTTAATTTTCCGTTTCACTGAATGAATGATCGTTGGCATTTTGTGTGTTAGTTTATGAATAAGAATATGTTAAGATGATATTAGCATTAGTTACGTTCACTGCTGACTTAGTGCTGTGTTGATAGCTCTAACTAATAATATATCATTATTTGCGAGCTCGGTGTACTTTATCCTGTGGAAAAGGATTACCAAATGTGAGTTGTGTGCTTATATATATATATAAATTAATAGAGGACTTTACATGATCTATTTTAATGTAGACTAATTACGTGTTTGGACTATACTTGTACAGTTGCATGATTTAACTGTGTGGACTGCTTGGGTTTACCTGAGTAACTGATTCATTGAACATTTATGTTTTACTTTGTATGAACGTTACTTTATAGGATGTTCATTTGATAGGATGACCATGGTTAATGTTTAGGTTTGAAGTTACGGGACAAATTTATTGAGCTTGTAATTGGCGTAGATATTTGTTTATCTAACCATTCCCGAAATGCTTATTATGTGATTGATACTTTGACTGAAGTGATATTCTGAAGTAGTGGTATGGATACCTAGCGTTAAGGCATTGTGTGTATTTATGAAACTCTTTTTCTTTTGATCGCATTCGTTATACATTTTGTAACAGTGTATTTAATGACAAAAGATGCATACCAGCTAGTGTCTATTCATAGCTTATGACCAATTTACTATTGATTTATAATTCTTGTTCCACGTAAGAATTCTGGTTATCACTAAGATATGGATTTCTGTTTATTAATACTGTTTGTTTATTACTAATTGAGTACGTACCATTTGTTTTCTTTGTTGTTGTTAATTTAATAAATTTTATTTATATCATTTAATACCGCCCCTGTGTGTGCACTTTCTTCCACTGTGCTCATCTGTTGTTCTCAGTTATTTTTGCACGTTACAGAGACAGTGCGTCTTAGCAGAGCGGTTACACCACGGCCCTATACATTTAAAAGGGAAAATTTTTTTTTGGTTTTTGGAGGTCTGGTTCTCCAAGTTATTCGAGAGGCTTTGAACATAATGGCTCTACCGATTGTGTCTTTGTGTTACGATTTATTCAAGTGTTTGTGATTTTGAAGGTTGTCATAGCGCCAACAGTGAGACCACCACCCAAATTTTTTATTTTGTGTATTTGATGGTGGTGCTTCAGGTGCTTGGTGCATGTGGTTTTGTGCTTCGTGTTACTGGACGACCGATAGAGGAGTACGATTGTGCAAGTGACAATCTGCGCTTAGTGTCTATATATTGTCACCAATTATACAAGAGTGGCGGTGGGTATGCAGCTGGAATTACAGTTTGCTTTAAGCCAGTGTATTTAATGGTGGGGTTTGATTAGTATTCTTACCGCCATCTTTAAGTGTGTGTTCTTAGGCTAATTGTTGTGGTGCTCTCTGAACAGCGCTTACTATATTATCAGTAATTAAGTGTTCATTGGTGGATGATTATACCCCGAGGTGAAGGGGTTTACAGTAAAGTGTGGTGTTTGTTGTGTATGGTTCTGCGGTGATGGTGCCCCATCTCTTTGATTGGGAGTGCTTCAAGTTAATCCAGAAAGTTACACATTTGTGAAACTACCACAATATTATGGAGAGTGTGAAAATTTGGATAATACTTGTGCATTGGGAAGCAAGGAAAACCTACGTTAATTGTAAGGAGTGTGTTTATTTACATGATTATTATCTTGTTGGTGATCACTCATCGAGGTGTTTCAAGAGTGCTCCGTAAGTGCCCACATCTTAAAAAATAATAGCAATAATAATAAGTGCATGTGATAGTGTGAAGCACGTCTTCAAGTTTGGCGGCAAGTGTGGCTACAAATAGTGGACACGATAATGTTAAAAGCTAGTCAACGGGGAAAGCGGTACCTACGGCTGGATGAGGACCTAATTAAAAGTTTGTAGAGGACAACGTTTAAAGGCAGCAATATCCTGTTGTTCATTAGAGTGTATAAAAGCATAGCGGATCAACTATGCTTTACTCCTGAAAAAGACAAAGTTGCATTTTATGCTCAGGCATGCGGAAGGAGTGTCCAGGAGCAGATCAAAAACAAATGCGCATTAAATCTAGTGGAAGCAATGGCGGTCGCCGAGGAACTGTTAAGACAGACCAGGTAACATGAAGGACTTCCAGACGGGTTCTCATCAGACATTGATAAAGGTGAGACGGCAGACCATAATAATGTTAAACAGAAGCAAAAACTCAAAGTGGAGATCACCAAGGATAAGGATAAATTGTCAAAAGGAAACACGACGTCACAAGGTTCCTATAACAGTCCATTAACTCGAGGTGAGATTAGTGCCCGCAGTCATTGGGACGTTGCGGATCTACACCAGCTATTACGTGAATGCGGCCAGGTGATACAAGGGCAGCAGTCCGAAGAATTAAACGTTCAGGTCGACAACTACAAAAAGCTTTTGGAGTTAAAGGCGATTGACCAATACCTGTTCGCCCAGTTAGTGGTGGAATTGCTTATGAATCAAATGGATAAAAGCTGGTTAAGTAACGTAAAAGGGCATTCACCAGCATCAAATAATAGTGACATTCTTCAAGTAAACAAACGCCAAGACACGATTAATTCGTCTTCTTGGACAAGCAGCGTGCAGTCAAAATTGCAGTCAGGAGAGGCTGTAATATTTCAACAATTTGCGAGAGTTGAGTGGAGTATCAACCCAAGATTTCTTCATATGCGTCTGTACACTCTTAGACGGTGGTTGAGACCTGTGAAGGACAGCGGAAAAATGTCAGATAAAGAAACAGTGTGTGCAGAAAAAGTAGACTGTGCATACGAGGACCCTAGTAGGCACACAAATAAAAATGGGATTCTAGACTGCCCAGGAATCAAAGATTCACAACAGACTGCAAGCCAAAAGGGAGTTCAGAAACAAAAAGTGTTGACTCCAGAGAGCTAGATAAAGAAATAGCACGAATGCAGAACTTATTGCAGAGGCAAGAAAGTTGCATAGTCCAATTAAATGGAACGGTGGCGAAATTACAGCAAAAAGTAAACGGACTTGGAGGAAAAATTGTGGTGTTGGCAGGAACAATTAAAGAAAAATAATAGTAGTCGACAGCAAAAGGAAGTTCGACAAAGATGAAAGCGAGGAATAAACCTAGTTCCAAATGAAAAAGGCTTTAAAGAGAAAGAGGAGATGACGGGAACGTTTAATTCTTGTAACGTCACCCCTAATCTGCGGATATGTAAAAAGGAAGTTAAAAAGAGCACTTTTATTGACAGGATGAGTCAAGATAAAAAGTTACAGAACATCAGAAAAGAACGTAGAGAAGGAAAAACGTGTACTTTCGAGGAAAGAAGACAGCAAAGGAACAACCAAAGGAGAAGCGGTTGCAGACAAAGCGGCCCCCTTCTTCTAGCCTAAAAGTTCCATAGCGTTTTGGCAAAGGAGTCAAGACCCGTCAACATGGTCAACACGCCGGAAGATCGCCGGTTGAAGCTGGCGAGAGTTACACGAATTTGGCATTCATCAAGAATTCCGATGATGGGATCGTAAGACATCGTTCCCGAGTGTTCTATCGTTCGGAGCGAGGAGCAGAGCAGCATCATCAACTGCGTCAACAGCGTCGACGCTCAGCAGCCAATGAGCTCGAATTTGAAGGAAAAAGACACACGAGTTCGAGAAGAGAGAGGGACAGGTAGCCTTTCGACGTGCTGGAAAAGACGACCGATGGAAAGCGAAGAGCCCAGGAGCGATATTCGTACTGCGTAGCCAGGCGAGAAGACAGGAGAGAACGTTCTCCGCCTTCGCAAAGAAGCTGGCGAGCGACTGGAATCGTTTCTACGGGGAAGACGGAGTCGTGCAGCGAAGTGAATACGGCGGGCGCTTCATCGGTGTGGCAACATGGCGGCGGGAGCGGTAAATGAATTCGCTCGGTGTATGAGAGCGAAACACCAACGGTGTTCCAGAGGACCGTCGCGGAATGCTCGGCATCATTAGTAAGTGGGCAGCAGTGCCCTATTAACTAAAGTTACATTCCTTGACTTACATTGGCGGGAACTACGCAGTTCCTCAGCAGTAAATTGCTTATGACCATATGGAATGGTGGCCTATTTTTCGGGCTACTTGGGTTTTGCCTTAACCCAAGCTTAGGTTTGTTATATTGACAGTGGTTTTTAATTTCCAGTTTCACTGAATGAACGATCGTTGGCATTTTGTGTGTTGGTTTATGAATAAGAATATGTTAAGATGAAATTAGCATTAGTTACGTTCACTGCTGACTTAGTGCTGTGTTGATAGCTTTAACTAATTGTATATCGTTATTTGAGAACTCGGTGTAAGTTATCCTGTGGAAAAGGATTAGCAAATGTAAATTGTGTGCTTATATAGATATTTAATAGAGGACTTTATATGATCTATTTTAATGTAGACTAATTACCTGTTTGGACTATACTTGTACAGTTGCATGACTTAACTGTGTGGACTGCTTGGGTTTACCTGAGTAACTGATTCATTGAACATTTATGTTTTACTTTGTATGAACGTTACTTTATAGGATGGTCATTTGACAGGATGACCATGGTTAATGTTTAGGTTTGAAGTTATGGGACAAATCTATTGAACTTGTAATTGGCGTAAATAATTGTTTATCTAACCATTCCCGAAATGCTTATTATGTGATTGATACTTTGATATAATGGATATCTAGCATTATGGCATTGTGTGTATTTATGAAACTCTTTTTGTTTTGATTGCATTCATTATACAATTCGTAATAGTGTATTTAATGAGAAAAGATGCATACCAGTTAGTGTCTATTCATAGCTTATGACTAATTTACTATTGATTTATAATTCATGTTCCGCCATTCCTTATTCTTAGCCATGTAAGAATTCTGGTTATCAATAAGATATGGATTTCTGTTTAATAATACTGTTTGTTTATTGCTAAGATTACCAATTGAGTATCTACCATTTGTTTTCTTTGTTGTTGTTAATTTAATAAATTCTATTTATATAATTTAATACCGTCCCTGTGCGTGCACTTTCTTCCACTGTGCTCATCTGTTGTTCTCAGTTATTTTTCCACGTTACACGTAGGCCCCAGACGAACCGTAAGCACCGTTTTTTAAAGACTTATACAAATAATTGCCATTTGAGAGCTCGCCCTTTTAGTCGCTCGCTGCAGAGGAAGCCGAGACGGACTACTCATTCCCCGGAGTTGATCCGAGTACACACGGCCGCCAAAAAGGAGGATCGTGTCCAAGCCTCTTCATCGGGACTTAGCCCACAAAGCGCAAACCGACATACGTATTGTGCGAACACGCCGAAGGAGAAGACAGAGGAATCGTGAGTCCAGCCATTCCGCGAAGGAACTTATGTGTATGAAGGCTTCTCGACAGGCAAGTGCTGACAATAGTGACTTTTCAAAGATAGAGGACATTTCTTTAACCGACAATAACGCTGAGAACGGAGGCCATAGCTCTTCTACCCGCAAAGACGAGCAGCACCCCAAAGGTGAACAGGTCTACCGGGAGTCGGAAGAGATCGGCGCCCAGCCACTTCAGACATAAAGCCAAGACAATTCGGAGGATAAACAAGCTCCAGAGTTCTTCACTGCGCCCAGCAGTTGGCACCAAAGCATTAGACTAGATCAACACAGTTCGTCGTCGAAGGCGACATCCTCTAGGCCGGATTTGGAATGGATAGTTCCGCCCGTCACTCCACCAATTGCAAGTCGCGACCGCACTGAGTACTCTCGCCGCGTGTCGCGCTTGGCTTCAACGGTCATCCTATCCTGTAAGTGGGTTCTAGAGGATAAGTTAAAATCTAAGTGCTTAAATAATCAAGTAACTTGTTTCTTGCTCAGCTCTCTTCTATTCGTCAGCGAAGCACGCTTTTTGGCGTGCCTTGTAGTGTTAGACATATCGGACTTCCTTAGTTTTAATAGTGCATTGTTTTCGATCATTGCAGATAACACATCCGAGCTCCCAAACCCAATAGGGTCGACGTGCTCTTGTATATCGATGTCCAGAGTTTACTACCAGTCATCATTTTTCTTACCAAGCTTCAGAGCCACCGCCATGCACAGGACGGATATGAACCAGCTCAGAAAGGAATATCGTACTCCTTACGATTGTACCCGCGCCCAGGGACGGGCCTGAAGCCAACAATTGTAAAGTTCGAAGGGACCTTTTGAGAATTGAGATTTATTTACTTTCATTAATGTGTATCTATGTAAATGGGTTCATTAAATTTATTCGATCGTAATGCCTTTTCTGCCTTTTCCTTCTCTGTCGATGTTTTATGCTAGCCTCTGGGAGGATAGGGAACTGAGAAAGGTCAACAACCTATCCTAGCATAAGAATCAACGTGACACACTTAAATGTCAGGGCCGTACATGCGATGCACTGAATCATTGTGTGCTTTTGAAAATCCGTAATGATAAACTTAAATAATTATTTCATACGTATAATCATAATAAAAAATTATATTTCTTATTTCTTATTTTTATGCGCGATTTTTATTTCAAACAAATACTTCAAATTTAAGATACAAGGTTTCAGATATTCAAATTTATGCAGAGAGCATAATCATAAATACATAAAATTTACAAGGTTTCAATCATAGACATATAAAAATGTCCATTTTTACCAAATAATCAAAATTGGTCTCATGTTTGTGTCAGTGATCTTTGCCTAAATATAATCATGAATTGTAAAAGTATAAAAAATATTTTAAGTTTCTTTAAAATTTATTTCTTGAGTTTGTGTTTATTCAAGAATCCATTAAAATAATCTTTTTAATTTTTGCTTAGGTTTCTAAAGAGAATGCTCATCCCATTTTGGGTATCATCACTTTTGTTTTGATGTGGATACAGGTATTGTTTATTATGCTAAACAACTTTAATTAATATTATTTGAGGAAGTTATATTTTTATCAACTTTATCAATTAGCCAATAATGGCATTCTTCCGGCCACATCCTGGAACTCCCAATAGGCCCTATTTCAACTGGCTTCATTTCCTTGTGGGAAACACAGCACGTCTTCTAGCAGGTTTTAGCCTAATCATCTTCTAAATATAAGATGATATAATCAACATAACATGATAAGAATTGATCAGATGAATAATTTTATCATTTTAGTCTCTACTTTGTTTGTGGCACAGACTCTTCAGAAGGCAGCATTAATTACTAGCTTCTCTGGTGTTCTCATTGCTTATGTGATATTTGAAATTGCAATTTTCTTTTTAATGGAAGCATACTCCTGTTTCAAGGCTAGAGATGGTCAGTATTTATTTATTTTTATTTATCACAAAGACTTTACTATTAAAGTTTGCATAGATTATGATTTACATTATTTCCCTCAAAAACAGGCAGAGATCAGATTCCTTTGAAAGAAATGCCACCTCCCAACACCATTCCTGAAGGACAGAAACAGAAAAGCAAAGATGCACCGGTAAATGATTTTACTTTTCAAATTACTGAATTACATTTTTATAGCTGCCGCCACGTAAGTTGAACGATCTTTTTGACATGCGCAGTAAGTCATCTTATCAATATGCTTTGTCTGAATTTTATCCATGATGCACGTGTTCTACTAGAGTAATGGTGGAGATATCGTTTAAACGTGGAAAGCTTATTAAAAGTCATAATATAAAACAAATTGCATTCGAATCGACTATTCTGCGTCATTTTTTAATTTATTAATTTCATTTCTTAAATTCATTTATCTATTTAAAAGAAAAAACGAAAATAGAAACTAAATATAAATACGAAAACAATGTTTCGAAAACGAAAGCGGATGTTTCATGGAATAGCTAAGCGATTTACTTCTCGTTAACATCTGTTGGATGGCATTAGAAATGACGTCTTCCTGTAGTTCAACTTTGTGGCAGCAGCTATAAGTAATGGTAACTTATAAAAACACTGACTATACAGTTACACCCTCCTGTTTTCAACAAAGTACATAGTCTTGCCAAAAGTTATCTTTAGTCTTACCAAAGTTGGTCCCAAAAGTTGGTCCAAAAAGTTGGTCCCAAGGAATGAGTTTATCTGATGACTACACCGCAATAAAAGATAATCGTAATATATTCTTTTTTGCCACATCCCTATAGAATATATACATACTTTTCAAAAACTATTCAAAATGACCACCTTTACACGTACGCAGCGTTTCAAACGGTCCAGCCACCAGTCAATGGCAGCAATGCAGTCCTCGAAAGGAAGGGCTTATGGAAGCTGCAGCAGCAACAAGATTTGTCTTCAATCTCTCGATATTGCGGTGGGCTTTGAGCAAGCCTTCTCCAAAATATTCCAAAGGTTATAGTAAAGTGGGTTAAGATTGGGGCTTCCCGAGGGCCATCGATAAAATCGGGTAAATTCTCTTGAAGCCAATGCTGTGTAATTTTGACCTTATGGGCGGGTGCTGAGTTTTGCTTAAAGACCTATTGCTTTCCAGAAATAAGGTATCCTTAAGGGGCTTGACAACTTGTTCTAAAACGTCCGTTTGGTAATTCGCAGCCTTCGTTTTCACGCTTTGTTCACTCCCCACCAAAAATCATTACCGATGCTGGGCGATAGCCTTTCTGCACTTTCGGACCTTCTCAGAGGCTTCTCGAGAGCTCCGAGCAAACACACAGTAACGTCTGATGCAAAGTACGTTACTTAAATCTTAGGCAGCAAGAGCTCGATAGACATGAAATAAAATCCCCCTTAGAAATAAAGTTGAAAACTCTAGGATACAATAAAATTCTGGGTGTTTATTAAACAGATCATTATGCATTTTACAAATCACATTTTACTTATCCAGTTTAGTTCTTATCTCATATACAATGTACTTATCAATGGGGAGGCCGTGACTTCCACTGAACCCACCATTTCTGGAAGTTAAGAAACATCAGGCATGGCCGGTCACTGGATGGGCGACTATTAGGGACACACGATCTTCACCCCTCCCCCGGCTGCTGCGACCATCATACAGCAGTTTTTAATCCATAATCATGGATACATAGGATTTCATCAAATAAAAAAAATCATTCAAGGAATAAAACTAGCAGCCTCTCATGCCGGCGAAAGAGTCTTAAGTTCGTTAAGAACGAGTTGTGACACAATTCTTAAGTCCTTATTCTGTTTTATCTACGAAACTAATCCTTAAATTAGTTTGTTGACTCTTGCCCGTATAACACTCTGATCATCACAAAAAATTGGATGTGGTGAAGTCAACTGCACGAAGACATTTGAGACATTCGATTGATCCCCTCCCAAAGAATGTATCCAATATTGAACAATATGATACACAAAAGAAACGTTCAGACGTGGAAGCTTCGCCTACAGAACGCGTGTCTATTTCACAGTTCATTACTCGTGGAGTTGCGGATACAAAATGGCGAACTCAACATTGGTTCAAATTTTTCTTATTTTATTTTTTGGCTTCTCGGACAGCAAAGAATGAGGTGGTGTAGTTTTTTGTTCAGTTGGCCCCTCCTAGTCGTATAGAAGAAAGGCTAAAAGTAAAGCGTTCAACTTATAAGAGTGATAGAGCAAATATTTCAAACGATTGTTTCTCGAAATCACACTTTGTCGAGTTCGCTCTTTATATCCGTAACGCTTCAATTGATTACCCTGCTTGCATCAGTCTTCATGTCGATTCTGAGATTGACATCAAAAGAGAGTTTTAAGTTATCATCTTTGGCTACTCCAAGCATCACCACATTTTATAGTACTCTAGGACGTTTTCTGCGGATTATCTCTGATATGGCATAACAGTTAAAAATTCCCCAAATACATACTGGATTTTCGTTCTTAACACTTCAAGAAGGGGGATTGGCTTGATCAACAAGTCAGTTTCCCATCATTCACGAACACTATTACCATACCCAACGTAACATCCCCATATTATTACTAAATAAAGGCAAGGAACCGTGAATTTTTTTTCGCAGGAAAGGCAGAAGACTCACTATTTCTTGACTCGCGGCAGGGGGCTGGGTTCGCACAGATAAAGTAGTTGGGGGCAGGTACGTTTAAGCAGAGTGAAAATGTCCTTTGCTGACTTGTTGCACTTGTGAAGAGCGATTACTGCAACATGGTTTTCTCTCACGATGTAATGAACCTTTCTGATATTCATTCAGCAGATGAGTGTTTATATAACATGTGATCACAAAAATTTCGCGAAATTTACATAAACCAACTCGATGTTGCCCATTGCTTTGTAAGGACGGACCTCGGGCAGGACAATGCATCATGTAACTTGAATGAGATGTGCAGTCAAATGCAGCATAGACACTGTTGCTTCTTTTAAAAAGCAACATTGCACAAAGCGAAGAGAAAAGAAACACGTTTTGTTTTAAAAACAGACTCAAAATATTAAACTGCTTTTCTAGGTTCGTACAGAAATGTTTGACACAAATGCAGTCACAGATATACTGGTGTATGCACTCAGCCATTTGCCTGGAAGTTTTCGGATGGCTGCTGCGAACCATTAGTTATGTGTGTAGGTGCAGTAGCCTACAATTCTCCTGTTTCATTCTGCAAATCATCAAATGTTATGCCCCTGTTATGCCCCATATTTGTTGATAGACGCGACGTTGAAGGTCGTCCTTGCTCAAATCTTTGGCTACAATTTCCTGTCCACTGTTAAACTTAGCCTACCAGCAGAATACCGTTAGCCTTGACGGCGCCTTGTCTCCAGACACCGACACCACTTGAAGTTGGATATCACCTCCTGAAACCCTCTTTTCACAAAAGCCACACTGGCCGTGATTAACGCCTTCCATTTTTATTCTCTACGCGTGCAATGACGGCGAGCGAAAGAACACCTGCTCACTTTAATCATTTAACTAAAGATCCTGTATATATCAGAGGTACGACAACTAATCACATGGCTGCCATTTTGTGCTAAGCACGCAAATGAATTCCTTTATATGACGGCTTGGTCGTTTGGTCAATTGTAGCATAAAATTTTTCCACTCTTCATGCATCCTGAAATTTCATCAATACTAAAATTTCAACAATCCTTGAAATGTAGTTTTTGCTAACACAGTTAGCACATAACGTCTGTTTCACAGCAATGGTTTGTCTGATATATAGAGGAACTCTACCTTTAACTAAGGCTCTAAAGATGTAGGTATTCCTATCCGCCATTTTGGTCCCAGCCTCGATACCGAAAAGCATTGGCCGCATGGGGTCGAGCGTATACTAAGGCGATGCTTTTTGCTAAAATGAACAAAATAATGCATTACATCGTGAAAAACATTTATTTTAATATAAAGGAGATACTTTTGAAGGGCCAAGTCGTAGATTGGCATCGATAAAACGTGAATTGTGTGAATTTGAGCGCCAATTTGTAAGTATAGCACTCTTCATGCAAAAGGAAACAATTCTACTAAATAATCTGAGATACGCTAGTTTTTATAAAAAATAATCCGTTTAATATCCCATTATTAAGTACCGAAAAATGCTTTATGCTATCAGTGTGGGTAAACGTGTCTGTCTGTCTGTCCGTCTGTCTGTCTGAAACTCTAACTCCTCCGAGGCTATGAAAGATTTTCAAAATCTGTTTTCGTCATTCGATGGATATGGTTCATGGCACGAACCAGTTACAAATATTATCTAAATCGGTTCATTGGCACGTGCACAAATGGTACCTCTATTATCCCGTCAAGTAATTTTCAATGGGAAGACATATTAAGTAATATACCAAACAAATCGTGATGACGAGATAGATGCGGTTATTCATTATTATTTTCGCCAATTAATAAATAAGGTTCCTGGAATGAACCATTTTGAAAATGGTTGAAATCGAAACAATGACACGTGCTCTAATAGTACCTTTATGACACCCTCAAAATTTTTCAGTGCTAAAATATGGCATGTAATATAAATTACTGTTTATAAAAATCGCAACACCCTGATGAAATGGTCTAATCCATATGCAATTTGCAATATTTGCATACAATGGGTCAGAGTATAAATGATTAGATTTTCAGAGTAATTGCTTGAAAGAACACCATGCCTCGACGACGACGAAGGGTACCATATCAACAGCTGACAGACTTTGAAAGAGGACGCATAATTGGTCTGCGTGAAGCGGGATGGTCGTATCGTGACATTGCTGCTCGTGTAGGACGTAATGCAACGACAATTATGCGTGCATGGAGACAGTGGAGCGAAGAGAACAGGGCACACCGAAGACCAGGCTCAGGAAGACCCAGCACGACGACACCGCGGGATGACAGACACCTCTATCGCATGTGTGTAGCAGATCGTACAGCCACTTCCACAGTGTTAGCACAACAGTGGGGCGCAACAGTAGGCAGGACAATGTCTGCTAGCACTGTACGACGCCGTTTGATTTCCAGAGGATTGATGGCACGAGTACCATTGTTGCGGATTCCTTTGACTCAAAACCACCAGCGCCTCAGGTTGCAATGGGCCCCTCAACACCAACAGTGGCAAGCTGAATGGCAACAAGTTGTGTTTTCGGATGAGTCAAGGTTTAACTTGCAGCACCATGACGGCAGGATACGAGTCAGAAGACATCGTGGCGAGCGCGACCTTCCAGAATGCATCCTGCAGCGTCATTCAGGACAAACGCCAGGGGTGATGGCCGTTACCATCTGATCAGAATCCATGGCAATCTAAAGAGTGACCGGTACATCAGGGAAGTTGTGCAACCCGAGGTCATCCCCTTCCTGCAGAACCTTCCAGGCGCTGTATTCCAACAGGACAATGCACGACCGCATGTGGCCAGAAATGTCCTCGCCTTTTTCCAGGCACATCAGACGCCCTTGTTCCCCTGGCCTGCTCGTTCACCAGAAATTGTACCCAATCGAACATGTGTGGGACAGGGTTGCTCATCGATTGGCTCGTCAGACTCCTGCAGCAGCAAGTGTGGATGAACTGTATACCCGTGTAGACAGAGCATGGCAGGACATTCCCCAGGCCCTTATTCAGAGCTTGTTTGACTCAATGCCACGACATTTAGAGGCTGTAATTGCATCCCACGGTGGTTTCACCCGATACTAATGTGACAATAAAACGCATTGTATTCACCTGAAAATCTAATGGTTTCTTTTCTGACCCATGATATGCAAATGCTCCAAATTTAATGCAGATTGGGCTATTCCATCAGGGTGTTGCGATTTTTATAAACAGTAGTGTATGAAACGACTTGGAATGATGAGTCAAGAATGAATATAAAATAAAATTAATGGTAGTCGAAATTGTTTTCAGGGAACCTGGTTTAGTGGAACCATTATGGCTCATTGGAAATTTCAATTCTAAAATATGACATGTAATATATCAAACGTCTTGGAATGATGTGTCATGAATAATATA
>JAHWFO010037430.1:1569760-1586485 GCA_023313115.1 Rhysida immarginata
TTATTATTATTATTATTATTATTATTATTATTATTATTATTATTATTTAGCCTGTTGGGGGCATTTTGGGCATTTAGCCTGTTGGGGGGCAACAAGGGGCTCTCCCCTCCGGAGTATCTGGCGGGGTATTCCCCTTTTTTTGCTACAATTATTATTATTATTATTATTATTATTATTATTATTATTATTATTATTATTATTTAGTAAAAAGAGAACCCCTGTATAGTTTAAGAACAAAATTAAATTATGTAGTATCAAGAATATGTAACTTGAATGGTGCAAGAGAAAAAGAATATTATACTCCACAGATTTTTAATCAACTCCCAACATGGATTATTAAGTTTAACAACATATTGATTATTAAAAGGTTGTTATTTTAATTTGGAAAAATTATTTGTGATATGAATTAACATTTATTTAAGTCATTCATTTTTTTTGTATGAAGCTTTTTTGGATAATGCTAATGAAATGTTTGTAAAACTTTTTATAATTGGAACAGCAATAATAGCATAATTATATGGCCGTAAAGTTATTTATATTTTATTTTTATTTGTTATATCTTTATTTTTTAAATGCAAAAATATTACTTTTGTCTTTTATGTATATTTGTTTTAAATTAACGAAGATAATAATTGTTTTAAATTAATATTGTTAATTTTTTATGAAATATATGATTTTAATTTTTTATATATAAAAGAGGAAGGAATTTTAACAAATTATATATAAAGAAAATGATATTTAGTTCATTATTGCACTATTACAAAACAATCCGGCCTATATGTGTTAAAGTGATAGAAATTTTAAAAGAATTTAGAACTTTTAACAACAACAAGTAGATAATTAATAATAATAATAATATTAATAATAATAATGGGATATTTAACGGATTATTTAGGAGAATTGTTCCCTTTACATGAAGAGTGCTATACTTACAAATTAGCGCTCATATTCACACAATTCACGTTTTATCGATGCCAATTTACGACTTGGCCCTTCAAAAATATCTCATTTATATTTAAACTAGAAGAGGTACCCGGCGTTGCCCGGGATTATTACACTTGGGATGTAAACAGAACAATCTCAAAAATTAAAATAAATTTTGCAATATCTTAAAAATAAACACATGAAAATGCTTAGAATTAATACAGTAAAAATTCTTAATGAAAATTCGAAAAAAATCTTTTTAAAGGCTCACAATGGCTGGACCTCCAAGGATGCCACTGCTATTTTAAATAATTTCTTACTCACGTAATCTTACCTCAGATGTATACTTAGTGTTGTTGCAATTCCACTCTTCTCTCGATGTGTTGAAGCAAAATTTGGCCATTCATCACTTTGTGCAGTCTAGCGGTCGCGGATTCTTCTATTTACTTGCTTCCCATTTGCTCAATACATCACGGAGCTAAAGGAGTGCTTCCTCTCTCGTCTTTCCACTCTTTCTCAATAGTCTGCTAACTCTCCATTGTCTCCATTTACTGATCATTTTTAAAGATTTTCAAGAAATTGTTAAGTACTAAGAACTCTCTTTTCTAAGAAAAGCCTGAATAACAGGAATTCTATACATTGTTACAAATTGAAACTTATCCATATTGCATTGTTATAATTCTTGGAAAGGACTGCTTTATCATTGCATCATCATTTTGAGCTCATTGTTATTGGTGAATTGCGTGTTGAAACCATTGTTGATACCTATTGTTGCACAAACTTTTATTTGCATTGTTAGTCATGAGATATATATTGTTGGTCCGTGCAGAGTGTTTGTGAATTGCGTGTTGATACCATTGTTGCAAAAACTTTGTCTTGCATTGTTGGTCATGCGATATTTCTCATTAATATGCCCTGCCATAACCATGAATATCGATTTTATATCAATAATTATTATTTTTTCGAAATCTGAAGTAGACAGTGACCTTCCTCATGCTTTGAAGGTCATGTATGCGAAATTTCATCAAGATCGGAATAAAACTGTAGATTTGTATAAAAAACGTACCCACAGACCCACAGACAAACATCCTTCTTTATATATATAGATAAATGTTTTTCACGATGTAATGCATTATTTTGTTCATTTTGGCAAAAGCGTCGCCTTAGTACAGGCTCGACCCTATGCGGCCAATGCTTTACATTATCGAGGCTGGAACTAAAATGGCGGATCCGAATACCTACATCTTTACAGCCTTACTTTAACGAGCTGGTAGCGCCATCTGTGTATTTCGCATATCTCAAGACCACTGTTGGAGATTTCTGAGTGTTTCCTGTTGTGTGGAGTTTGTTTACGACGTCAGAGGGCTTGTATCAATCATTTCTGTACAAACAAAATAAGTAGTTCATATTTCCACAACTGGTTCACAATTTTCATAAATAACTATCTTACATATTCTGCACAATTTAACTGATCCTTCTTTGTCATCCTGGCAAGACGTTCAAAACAGGGATGTACTATGACATCAGATTCAAACATGAGAATAGATTCAAAATATTATGTATTTTTTTATTGTAACGTAGGCAAGAATCCAATTTTAACAGCAACACTACTAATAAAGATAACAGGAAGCCACTGATCCACATAAAACTTTTAATCGGACGTATGCGCATTTCGGCAGCCACGCGCATGGCTGCCGAAATGCGCATACGTCCGGTTAAAAGTTTTATGTGGATGAGTGGTTTCCTGTTATCTTTATTGATATTCGTCCACAGTGTCCGGCTCCAGTTCTCTCTTAGCAACACTACTTTTATATTTTTGAGTACTCAGTAGGTAATAAACATTCTGTCGTTGACTGATCAGAACATAATTTAAAGAAAATTTTACCGCATTCACAATTTAACAAATCTTTACAAAGCCCCTGTATATATTGTTGACTTGAAATTTACTTTGTAGTCATAGCCCATAAATTTGAAACCCTTCTCAGTAAACCGGAGAAATGTTAATACTCTCCCTAGTGTTTCGTACATAAAAAAGAAAGATCCACAGTCAGTAAAAAAGCAAGAATGAAAAAAAGATTACCAGTTAGCGAAATTCTATAATTCATGTATCTTGGATTAAGCACCCACTTGGAAATTTTCCTGTTACATACTTTCTTTTTTCCGGATTAGCAATTCTGTGTATGGCAATATCCTACTGCAGGTTATTTTAAAAAGCAGCTTTAAAATGTAATCTATTTGTACCATTAGAAATGTGGCTCTCACTTGTGCAAACTTACATCTCTGTTAATTCGAACCTATCGGAATATTTCAAAAAAGTTATTAATTTTTTTCCAAACATTAAATGTACAATTCAAAAATGTTGTTTGAGGCTTATTATACGCTATGCCTCAGACGTTTAAATTATTGATGAAAATAGGACAGAAAATTATACAGCTTGGATCTAGACCAGAAATCTTCATCCAATAGCGCTTACGCCCTAACCAACTAAGTCACTGTGAACTTGGAAGCATTACGCTGTCTACATGTCGCTTGGAGTGGTTTGAGCAGTTGGTTAGTATCTTTCTTAATGGCATAATATTCATTAAAGTCAAACTAAAAAATGTTCTTTAAGGATTTATTTACACACCATACTTCAGATGTTTAAATTACTGATGAAAAATAAATGTAGGCTTGTAACCAAACGGATAGAATAGAACTCAAAACACAACTGACAGAAATTCAATCATATATTTGTCACTTTCATCACAAATTTTAGTCTGGTTGATTTTACTTACTTACTTACTTACTTACTTTTAAAGCCCCGCTTATCCGTTAGGTCGCCCTACGAAGCATCTCCAGTTATCACGATCTCCCACCATCAGGCACATTTCCTAAAAACCCACACAATTCGAAGCCACCAGAATCTAACAACCTTGTTCTAGGCCGACTCCTTGGTATCTTACTGGCTTGGAGGAAAGCAGCTGCCTAGGAAGACCAGTTTGCAATATCCATATCACATGCCCTTACCAATGTAATTTGTTGGAATCATCAGCACTCTTTAGTAATCAGACCTCTTAGAGACCCCTTTAATCATCAACCTCTACGTGTGCAGTGAAGTCGCTCACTAGGATGACAGAGTTTGCACTGCCTCTCCAATCGGAGAAACGAAGATTTGCAACGAAAGCTCTATATTGCTAAAAGCAGTAGAAATGGCAAACGTTCCAAGAAACGGGTTATTTGTGGAATCAGAAAAGTACAGATCGGCCTGACTAGTGATTGTGCCAGATGACTGTTTGGTGTTTTCTGCGACTTCGTTTGCTAATGAACACCTATAAATCACCATTTCGAAATTTGATATATGAAAAATATTTTATACTATATCGCACCTCTGTGCGTAACATTGCTGGTGTAATAGTGAAGAGAGCATCGTGAATGTTGTCTCGGACATCTGCAATGAACGTATGTAGTAGTAGAGAATAGATATAAGATCCCTCTATAGCAAAATACCGGGTGGGCAAGAAATAACGTGAGGTGTTCAGAGCACGCTAGCGGAAATTCTATTAGGCCAAATGCAGTACATTTTGGTGTATATACTTAGTGGAACATGCAGTTTCGATTTCTGCAAAAAAAAAGTACCAAATGTCGCCACAGGGGGGCGCTTATTTCAAGAAAACAATGAATGCCTAATTGTCAGATGAACAAATACCGTACAAACCAACTTTAGTAACAACAATAAACAATGTTTTATTTTAATTACAAATGTGTTTCAATATGACCACCAGTGTGCAGTTGCAATAGCTGCATGCGGTACACGACATTTTCTACGGCAGCTCGCAGCATATCTGCATTAATTAGTCTGATATGTAACATTATTTGATCCTTTAAGGTTGAGAGGTCAGGAACATGTGCTTGATACACAAGGCTTTTCAAATATCCCCATACCCAAAAATCACAAGGGTTGAGATCAGGCGACCTGGGTGGCCATACCATGGGAAATGCACGACTAATTATTCTGTTGTCTGAAAAACGTTCTCGCAAGATCTGCTGCACCTGACGTTCGATGTGCGGTGGCGCACCATGCTGCATAAAAATGGTGGAATCCAGACAACCCTTTTCCTGGAATCGTGGTATCACAAAATTCTCAAGCATATCGGCATACCTGGCAGAATTGACAGAACAAGTCACCAGTCCACGGGGACGGATTTCTTCAAAAAAGTACGGGCCGATGATGAAAGAAGCAGTAAAGCCGCGCCATACTGTTAGTTTCGGTGAATGCATAAGAGTTGGCAGACACACTTGTGGATTTGATGCAGCCCAAATACGGCAGTTGTGGGTATTGATATCTCCATTCAAATAAAAATGTGCCTCATCACTCCATAAAATTTGCCATGGCCATGCGTCATCCACTTCCATACGTGCTAAAAATCTCAACGAAAAGTCAGTTCGGGTACGTTCATCTCCAGGAAGCAATTGTTGAACAGGTGTGAGTTTATAGGGATAAAATGTCAATATCTTATGCAATATTTTCCTCACCGTCGAATATGGGATATCTGTTTGGCGTGCTATTGCGTGTGCACTGCTGGTCATCTCCTGTTCCACAACAGCAGTTGCAACTTCTTCAACGTGTTGCTGCCTGATTCGTTTGCGTCCCCGGCCTGGTTGCACTCCTAGAGTTCCGGTAGATTCAAATCGTTCAATCATTTTCCGTAAGTTAGTTATGCTCATCGGTCCTCTTCGTAACGGTTTCAATCGCACGGAATTCACGAAGGGCAGCACTTGCATTGTCGCTCTTCTGATAAAACTACTTGACTAATAACGCCCGGTCAGGCAGAGTAAGCGTCATCGTCAGGCCATTCGTTCGTGAATGATGGGGAAATCCTCAGCCTTGCCTTTTATTGTCATGATTGCTCAACACGGAACACGCTAATGCAAATGTATTCAATGTTTTCTTGAAATAAGCGCCCCCTATGGCGACTTTTGGTACTATTTTTTTTTTTTTGCAGAAATCGAAACTGCATGTTCCACTAAGTATATACACCAAAATGTACTGCATTTGGCCTAATAGAATTCCCTCTAGCGAGCTCTGAACACCTCCCGTTATTTCTTGCCCACCCGGTATTTCGGCTTTCTCAAGTATTGTTCCTTTTCACCGTATTTCATCCCTCAAAATATTTCATCCCTTACCTTCATGACATATAAAATGAGTTCACTTTCCGGTTATTCCAATGTTCCTACCTGAAACGAAAGCTATATTATCACTAAATTTTACTTATTCAACTACTTTATGTGTATTCTATATCTGCAACATTTCAATATTCCCCATGAGACCGGTCTTTGGGACATGCTGTATAAATTATTTTATATGTTTTAAATGAACGAATTCACTTACTGAAATCCCATGGTGATAAAAAAGCAGTATGTTTTGCCATCCTAACTTTCGACCTATGGCAAAACCGATACCATGTTTGCAATCAGTGAGCCCCAGTTACAAGAAGTTAATACAAATTAATGTAAGCAGGAGTTGATTAAAATTTGTTTATCAGTGTTATTGGAATTACATTCCTTAAAATTTCGTTTCATAATTTTTTCTTTAATCATACCTATACCATCAATGTAGGGACTAAATTTTTTTAATGCAAGAAATTTCTTTATACATATGTAAGCACTATACAGTCAATCAGCTGCAGGAAACCCTCATGTAACAATGGTATCATAAACTCCATTTGAGATAGCAGTAAACCAGGTATTCACCTGGGTGATATTTTGACTGCAAAGTAAGGAAAAAAATCCTCTTTAGAGGGAATGGGTTTACGATAATTTGATTTATAATAGCTTATAAGACAATACATGTCGAAAGTATGATTTAGGATAGATTATAATACATTAAATGTCGACGATTGGCTCCACGGCTTACATAAATGGAAGATGAGACATTTGAAAAGATTAAAATAGTTACCCTCGAACATAGCCTAATTGTGAGCAGTTGGTTCAATTAGCTTTAAGCCAGCCTTTTAAGTAGCACAAACATCTATTTGCTTGGGGCAGGGTCTGTAAACAAAGCTCCTTCAACTCCAACAATGTTGCTGCTTTTTCGCCGGAAAAAATCCCATCAGACTAAAACGTCCTCAGTGGTAGAAGTTTTCTCCAAACACTTAATTTTACAGACCCTTCCTGGGGCAACAAATATCTTTATGGTGACACTGCATTTGCCCTGCTTTACAATTAAAATTTACGAAACTATGAGTAAAGCGGACAAATTAAATATCAGATCTTCTAAAATGGAGTACCACTGTTACAAGAGGGTGTGTAATATGTATGCATTACTCTAAAAGAATTAATTTTTTTTCTTTTTCTTCACAGGGAAGCAGATTTCGAAAAACAGTATTGATAATTTATATTGTGGGACTTCTTATTTTGATCTTCACTTTACTTCTCGTTACATTAATGAGTTCTGTACGATACCTTAAATCATGATGTCACCATAGTAAATGCTGTAAACATTCTTCTTAACATTTGAGCTTAATTATACATTAATGATTTCATCTGTTTTGTATAAAAAAATTCACATATTTTAAACTTATAATCAGTTTAAACCAAAAAATCCTATATTTCTGCATTCAAGCTATACAAAATTGCAAATAAATTCATTTATTTTTATATGCCTGAATAAATGACTGCTCTTTCTTCAAAAAATAAAAAAAAATTGAAAAGTAATTATTATAAGTAATAATATTAATTTTTTGTGACTATAGTAATCTTCCTTAAAAATGCTACAATGTTGAAGATTTTTAAGTTATTTATAAGAGTGAGAATATTTTTTTTCTTTTTGGATTATATACAATTTCAAAACGGATGGAGATACAACAAATCTGTTGCAGGCAACATCTAGGAAGTTAGGTATAGCGAAAAAATGATTGGTCTGGTTACGCAATAACAGTTTATTATGTTGCTTACGCGTTTCGGTTTACACCATCATCAGAGCAAGATTTTACAAGCAATAAGGAAATTATATATATGTACATATTTTTGGGAGGGGGAGTTAGCTGGTTAGCCTCGGTTCGAGACCTGTGTTCCTAATTGGTTAGCAGTGGGTTGGCAGTGAGATGGGGGAACGGGATAGGGGCAGTGAACTTAAGTTTCTAACATTTGGGGTTGGAAATATTGATGATACATGATTAGTTTTTACAAAAGTTTCGAGTTTGGGGAGCCAGAGTGGCGTAGAGCAACGTATATAGTATAAGTGCGCCGTGTTTTATAAAATGAAGTTTTAAAAAAAGCTTTAAAAGTTTAGAGTTCTATTTCACCATGACAGCCATCAATCTCCTCTCCCCCAACCATGGTGAAATAGAACTATAAATTTAAACTTTTAAAACTTTTTTTAAAACTTAATTTTATAAAACACGGCGCACTTATATACGTTGCTCTACGGCACCCTGGCTCCCCAAACTCGAAACTTTTGTAAAAACTAATCATATATCATCAATATTTCCAACCCCAAATGTTAGAAACTTAAGTTCACTGCCCCTATCCCGTTCCCCCATCTCACTGCCAACCCACTGCTAACCAATCAGGAACACAGGTCTCGAACCAAGGCTAACCAGCTAACTCCCCCTCCCAAAAATTTGTACCTATATATATTTTCCTTATTACTTGTAAACTATCTATAGTTTCCTTATTACTTGTCTTGCCTGATGGTGTAAACCGAAACGCGTAAGCAACATAATAAACAGTTATTGCATAACCGGAGCAATCATTATTTCGCATTATGCAAAGCAATAACGGACCCAACTCTATCAAAGTTAGGTAAGGGCTAAACAATGGTGGTGTTAGATTTGACCTTTGATCTCGAATTGTGCACCTTGCAACTTTGTAACCGTTACAGATAAAGAGAAATTCCCAATTGTTGCATAGTTCAAAACGCTGATTTTAACCAAAACGAACATAAAAATAAATTGGTATGGCGGAATGGTACATTCGCACAGGCCTACCACGAGATAATGATATGGAATCAAAAAAATTTACAGGGCTGTGTTGTGCCTAGTTAAATTTGGCTTTCAGGCCACATGGCAAATAAGAAGGAACTTTGTGCAACACAATTTAAAAAATTTAATTTCTGATATAAAATGTTCAAACAAAATATATACTTGCATTTTATCATAAAATAAATTTTTAACCAAACCTTTATGGCATTCTCAACTTACAAATCATTGGTCAGTGATAAGAGAAGTATGTTAAAAATAGCAACAAACAAGAATCAGTATTTCGCAATATTGCGCAAACATTAAATTTATAGTAGGGGAGACCGGGCACATTTTCCAACTTTTTATAATTTTAATTTTTTATTATTTTTATCTATGTTGAGTTAAAAAGGATATCATTGTATCTACAAACTGGCACAATTATTTATCAAAAAAATAAATATAGTTTTTGACAGAAAATGGTTCAATCGGATCATGTTACGGAGGAAAATGTGCCCCGTATGCGGGGCAGGTTTTCCAGCCTACTAAAACTGTACAGGGGCAAATTTTCCAACTATACCTTTAAATGGTAAAAAATAGGTAATAAATCTTGCTTGTTACTTAATATGTATTCTTTATTATAAACAAAAAAGGCATAATAATTTTTCATTGCATATAGAAAACAAATGCCACTTAACAATTTTACAAAGACAGTTTTTTTTTTGTTTTTTTTAACAAAAGTCGTCATCATTGTCTGAATCACAATGTACGCAAACGAAAAAATAAAACATCTCCTTTAGTGCAGTAATAAAGCGGCAGTTATTATTTCAGGGGTGTACGAGCCTGTGTTGATCTTCTTTTTATAATTGCGGAACATTTTAAATTTGTTTCAGGAAATTTCAAAATTAACCTTTTAAGATAAATATTTTTTTTCAAATAATATTTTACAATTTATGGTTTTACAGGCAGTTTAGTAAAAAACAACAACTTTTTTTTATTAATTTATAGGAAACGCTGATTACATTTGATATAAATCTATCTATATATATAAAGAAGGATGTTTGTGGGTCTGTTTGTCTGTGGGTCTGTGGGTCTGTTTGTCTGTATGTTTTTTATACAGATCTACAGTTTTATTCCGATCTTGATAAAATTTCGCATACATGACCTTCAAAGCATGAGGAAGATCACTGTCTACCTCAGATTTCGGAAAAATAATAAATATCGATAAAAAATCGATATTCATGGTTATGGCAAGGCATTTTAATGAGAAATATCTCATGACCAACAATGCAAGGCAAAGTTTGTACAACAATAGGTATCAACAATGGTATCAACACGCAATTCACAAACGCTCTGCATGAACCAACAATCAATATCTCATGACTAACAATGAAAGGAAAAGATTGTGCAAGTGTAATTATCCCGGGCAACGCCGGGTACCTCTTCTAGTAATAAATAAAACAATAGGGGAAAATATATTCGCATTTAATGATGGGTACAGCTGCCATTTTTTGAGGGTAAGAGGAAGGCAATCCTATACTGCTACTCATCGAAGTGCGCCGTTTTTGCCCGACTTGTTATTGTATAACGATGGTAACGAGTTGTTGCGTGTTTTGATGTATTGTATAACAATGGGATAAGTTCAGAGCCATGGCAGCCATGGGTCTCTATGCCTTCAAAAGATGGCGGATATTCAATGTTTATGTTTTGATATTTCTCCCTATAAACATTTTTTCAATATAATGTTAAGAAATTTTATTAAACAAGAAGACCTTAAGTTAAAATAGTTAAAAAGTGTTATACAGGGTGTTTCAAAATTATGTACAATAAATTTAGTGACATATACTTCAGATCAAAAGAAGACGAAAATGTTGTATAGCACTTTGTCTGGAAACGATTTGTTTGCGAGTAATCCAATATCATACAGTAGGGAAGCACGGTAGTTAGCGGACGATATTTTAGCAGTTCCAGCGTTTCGACCCAACACTAGGTTGAGTGGTTTGTTCCATTTAAACCTACTTTAGGGTTGTTCCATTAGTTGTGTACGGTTGTTTCCATTACTGTACATCCACTAGGAATATCAATTTCAGAACGTTTGCGTGCTTTGACATACGCATTACGATTTACGTAAAAAAAAGTCATGTACACGTATTCCAGTGCAGAATACACTGACATGCACCTAATGTATGGTCTTGCGGACGGAAATGCTGTGGAAGCAAGAAGACTCTACCAAGAACGCTTTCCGAATAGACGTTTGCCAAAAATCCGAACATTTGTATCTGTCGACAGACATTTGAGGGAGCGTGGTTGCTTTGGCCGTCAAACAGGACAAGGGCGGCCTGTAGCACATTCTCCGGATGAGGAGGATGTGATAATTGACATCATACATGATGAACCACAGATAAGCACCCGTCGTATTTCTTCTATGGTACACATTCCGCACTCATCTGTTGGGCGCATTCTTCGCCGTCAGCTTTTTCATCCATACCATCTGCAACTGGTTCAGGCACTGAACCCAACGGACTATCCACACCGACAACGATTTTGCCAATGGATACAACGTCGTCATGCTGCAGACCCTAGTTGTCTCAGCCAGATACTTTTCACGGACGAAGCAACCTTCACCCGGACAGGAATCGTAAATTCTCACAACCAGCACCATTGGGCAGATGCTAACCCGCATGTTACCAGAGCTCGAGCGCATCAAGAGCGTTTCTCCGTGAACATTTGGTGTGGAATTGTCGGAAAATAACTTAATTGGCCCGTATGTGTTGCCGCCACGATTGACTGGGCGAACGTATCTTTTGTTTCTGCAGAATGCATTGCCAGAATTACTGGAAGATGTTCCTCTTTTGATAAGATCTAACATGTGGCTCATGCATGATGGTGCTCCAGCACATTTCAGCCATGTTGTGCGAGCACACCTTAATGCTGCATACACAAATCGGTGGATAGGTCAAGGTGGAACGGTAGCCTGGCCTGCAAGATCACCCGACCTTAATCCCTTGGACTTTTTTCTGTGGGGTCATGTGAAAACGATCGTCTACAGCACAGAAGTTCCTAACATTATGGATCTGCGACAACGAATTGAAAATGCATGCCAAACCGTTCGTAATGCTGGCGACGAACTCTTCCATGGCATCAGACGGTCGCTCAAGCAACGAGCCGAAGCGTGCGTGCGAGCTGGTGGGGGGCACTTTGAACAGTTCCTGTAATTTGGAGCCACGGGTTTAGTTGGCTGTATCGCGTAAATAAATCGTTTCCAGACAAAGTGCTATAGAGAATTTTCGTCTTCTTTTGACCTGAAGAATATGTCACTAAATTTATTGTTCATAATTTTGAAACACCCTGTATATTTGAATTTACCTTGGTTTTTACATAGGCAGTTTTACTTAGGATTTATATTTTATTACACAATAAATACATTTTTGATACAGTAAGACTTTCTGATTTATGTGTTGGGAAATATGCCCCATATGCTGTTGGAAAACCTGCCCCGTCGCCAAATTGGAACTTTGACACTACCTCGATGAGTAGCGGTGTAAGTTATTTGCAAAATAAACGCATAGTTACGTGAAGAAAGAAACCCCTTTTTAGTACATGCAATATCAAAACAGTAAGTTTAAGGCTAGTACGTTTATTTTAAGTTTTAATAAAGACCAGAAATTTTACTCAACATTGAAAAAATGAAGAAAACAGCTCTCCTAAAGAAGTGACAGCAGCCACTAAACTAAAATTTTCGGAGATGGTGTGTGCAGTTTTGCCACTTCAGCCAGTTCACCGGCTGGCATGATCTGGCGGCTCATATCTAAACTAAAGCGAATTAGAAAATGTGTCTATGGAAAATGTGCTTCGGTTTCCCCTACTGCCACCCAATGTAATAGGTGATTCAATGCGTTTGTAGTCTAAATTAAAATGTTTCTTCGTAAAGCTAAGAGTGTATAAATATAATGTAGCATCTAGATTGATAATGCTATCATAATTGCAATATCAGTGTCCACCTCCATGCTGTCACTCACTGGTCTAGTTGTTGCTGAATATTTCATTATCGCACTGAACAACAACATTTCCATATCAGATATCGACACTTTAGGATGAATATACACTGAGTGGCCAGATTATTATGACCACCCCATCAGTACTTCGTTGGGCCACCTTCTGCCTTCGATACTACGGCAATTCGCATTTACTCCACGAGATGTTGAAAGGTGATGCGAGGAATCTGACATCATGAATGCTAAATCTTTTGCTTTATGGCCACAATCCGCTTCAAACCGCTTCTGTTTCTATCGGTGAGCTTTGACTTTCGGCCACTGTTGTGCTTGGCAAATGATGTCTTTCCCTGCTTCTTATAAGCTGTCATAACAGTCTTTGCTTGATGAATAGCACTGTTCAGTTGTGTGAAATTTGTTGGTTTTGGAACCTCCTGTCTGATGACTCTTTCAACTTTCTCCTACAAATGCTCAATTGATTGATATGTGGTCATTATGGGGGCCACATAAGCCAGGTTCATCGTCGTTCGTGGCGATCGCAACAATCTCACCTTACAATCATTTTCAATTGTCGAATCAACATAGAGATTAAAGCATACATTCCGTAGCAAAAAATTTTTTGAAGCAAACAACGCACAGGAATAGTTTGTTCTTGAAACTATTCCTGCAAAATACGAGTAGCATGGCATGGCGCATCGTCACGTTGGAAGAAGCCATCTCTATTGGGATACACCGTCAACATGATTGCATGAACTTGATCAGCAAAGATAGGTATGTTCTGATATTCAGACGTTTTTCTGCACAAATTATAGGACCCATATCATTCCAGGAAAACACCCCCCAAACCATATCTGTCCCCACGAGCTTGAAGGATTGTAGTCATGCATGTGGGATCCATGCTTTCATGCAGTTTCCGTCAAATTTTCATTCTGTTATCTGCATGATGCAACTGAAAACGTGGTTCATCAGACCACATGGCTTATTCCGATGCTCAACTGCCCAATCCTTGTGTTGCTGTGCGATTTGAAGACGTTTTATGTTGTTAACTGCAGACAGCAAAGGTGTTCGAACTGGCCTTCGGCTCCCATAATGACCAACAGTGCCTTCAGAGATCATTTGAGAGGAACCCTGATAAAGATCTGCAGTAATTTGATGCACTGTTGCCCTTCTGTTGTCTTGTACCAGTCTTGCCAGTCTCCTTTCTGCCCGAACATTGACTAGTCGTTAATGGCCACAACTGGCACGTTCCGACCCAGTATTCCAGCAGACAGTACAGTCTGTAACAATATAACAGCAGCTGCTCTTGAACATTTAACGAATGCAGCCGTTTTGTTGATTAGCTCCATGGCTGCTAATATCATTCCACGTTCAAAGGCTGCTAAATCGCGTCGTTTATCTATAATCTTCAGAAACAAATCACTTCCAATGTCGTGGTAAGCAACCTGCTTGCCTATTTACACTAGTCCGGCTCTTTAGCACCTTCAGCGCGAAATCATAGTTAATTTGCCTACAAACATCAGGTGGTCATAATAATCTGGCCACTCAAGTATAGATCTCACTCCACCATTGTACAACGCTTTAACAATACAAGTATCATTGATACCAGCATGAATCAGTCGTCTATAGTTTGACCAGTCTATCAGTATAGGTTCACATTCGTTAAAGAGTTAACATTTCAAAAAATTGCAAAAACGTCTGCTCTCCTATAACTTCAAACACCATATTTTTGAATAGTTTCAAATTTGTTCTACAATGATTACACATCATGAAATCTATCACACAGAACTGATGAAAGTGATGAAGCTATGATATCACACTTCTGTTACGTGTGTGCTTCAAGTCCTTCTCAAAACAAAATCTATCACAAACATTACACGAATATCCAAATTCATTCTTTATGAATATAAATCGAAGGATGAATTCAGCATCCCAAATTGTCGCATATATATCGCTTCGTACATAAATCGCATTTGATGAAGATGCTACTAATGTTGACGGTTATGGCTCATCATAGACCTCCATGGGTTGGATTTTATCACTCGATGTTGAAACGTTTATATCATCAGATATGTTATTTGCGTCGAACTGAGCGGTGAAATTTATTGGCGTATTCGTATCGGGCTATAGTTCACTTTGGCGGCGCCACGACTCAACTTTCAGTCATTCCTGCTGAGCTTGTAGACGTTCAACATCGGTCATCTGGGTCTTCATGGATTCCCCATCTCTCGATCTGTTTACCTGTGACGTTTTCTATAATTTTTTGGTGTTTATTATTTATAAACTTGGAAATTCAGTAATTTTTGCAAAATTTCGACAATTCGAAGGCCGATATCTTAGATACTATTAAATACTGAGGTTTAATTTTTAAGCTATTTTATAAAGCGCAAAAGGATAAAACAAATGACACCTAACATGTCGTGCTGTCACAAAGGAAGCCGGAGCTAGACTAAATTAATCTCCGCCAGAGAGCAGATTTTCTGACTCAACTTTGTACTGCGATTGCATCAGCCGATGACGTCAGCATAAAGTCGATCAACGTCTAGAGCATGCTGTGTTTTATATACTATCGAATGCAAAATCATTCATTTTTTTATCATTAATGGGTTTGACGTTATAAAGGTTTTCGTTATCAACACTTTTCGTGACATTCACGATTTAAGCGTGGCATTCCAGTATCGTAACGTAAGACGTATTCTACGTCAGAAAGAAATTATATTTTTCAATAAGAGCACGCTCTTCGTGCCATTTATATTGTGTTTGGAGCTTTGAAATGAATGCTTCTGTCATTTCTTCATTTTTTCAAAAAATAATTAATTTCTCAAAAAGGCTTAGCCCATTTCCATGAGAAATAGTCAATGCATAGTTTAATAACCCCACTGTCTGAATTTCTAAAAAAAAATAAATAAATTGACGGGGGTGGGGGAGGGGATAAACTCCAAATCGTCTCATCACAGCCAAACAAGTCATGTAGAGAAAAAATTCGCCTTAATGAAAGGAGTACGTACATATCGAGTTTATTGAGTTTGGTTCGCTCGTTTGAACGCTACAGCCGTTTTTTAATTTTTAGAAAAAAATTAATATCCCAAAAAAGGCTTATCCAATTGACATAAAATATACAGGGTGATTTACATCGAATGTAAAATACTTAAAGGGGGTATTATAGAGGTTAAGATAAACACAAAACGTCCTATGAACATGGGTTCAAATATGAACGATAACTGAGATATGAACAGAAATAAAAATGCCGCCACCAAGATCAACAAGTTATAATAACTCAGATTCTGTAAAGCCTAGATTAATGAAATTTGGAGGAATAACAGTACATAAGACTGTGTATACCTTTAAAATTTGATCTAATTCTAACAAGCAGTTTCCAAATTACTCATTCAACATCATAATACGTACGTGTTCACTTGTGAGTACTAACTAGCACTTGTCACAATTTTGACTGTGTAACTCGGAAACTTCTCGTTGGAATTCAATCAAATTTTAACGGTATACACAGTCTTATGTACCTTGTTATTCCCCCAAATTGCATTAATCTAGGCTTTGCAGAACCTGAGTTATTAACTTGTTGATCTTGGTGGCGGCATTTTTATTTCTGCTCATATCTCAGTTATCGTTCATATTTGAACCCATGTTCATAGGACGTTTTGTGTTTATCTTAAACTCTACAATACCCCCTTTAAGTATTTTACATTCGATGTAAATCACCCTGTATGCTAAGGCACAAGTTAAGGAACCCTCTACGTATGTATAATTTTTATTTAGTTCGGCTATTTGCCGTTTCAGAGGAGTTAGCTGCACAAAATTGGTCACATACGTACTGTAACGGCCAGTTTTGGCGTTACAAATCAGTCTTTCTCTTTCCC
>JAHWFO010037430.1:1586495-1613480 GCA_023313115.1 Rhysida immarginata
GCCTCTCTGCTAATGCTTTGTTGTGTTTTTTTTTCTGTTTAGGAAGAGCTCTGTACGGGGGAGTGTTGCGTCATTGAAGAAGAGCGAACCTCACGTATTTTTGCCCGTTACAGTACATACATACGTACTGGAACGTTCCAAAATAATTGAACGTTATGGATCTCTCTCCTACTACTAACTCTACCACTAATTCACAACGATTTGTGTACGAACTTGTCTTAATATGACGTCATTCGTTACTCGTCCCTCGTTCAACACTACAATGAAGAAATCCGGAGCTTGAGAGAACGTAACAATAACTCTGAGCATCAATATAATCAAGCAACAAACGTCTCGTTAGGAAGGTTCTGCTCAGAGATCCTTAATACTAACGAGATATGACAACCATTGTTGTTTGATGTAATGCGCAGATTTGTTTGCGCATATGTATTTTAACCTACTACGCCAGATGGCAGCCTCAATTATGACGTCAGTGCGACGTCACGGCCAATTTTATCTGGATGGATGGATGGATTTCCAGCTCGCATCTCCCTCTTCCAGGAGACTAGCCGTATGGGATGAAAGGATGATGATGAAAATAGACAAACACAAACATCCATGCCCTTGGCGGGATTCGAACCCGCAACTCGCTGGTTACGAGAGCGGCAAGACCTGCGCCTCAACGCTCTCGGCCACCGAGCCGGCCCCAATTTTATCTCATAAACTGTTTTCATTTTACAAATCTGCCTTTTAGTTTCGGTTTAATAACGGAAGTGTTAGACCAAGAACACATGTCATTTATTCCTGGATAGGCTTATAAATGCAAGCTGAATTTAAAAATGACCAAAAATTAACGATGTGCCACGAGGTATTGTTTAAACAAGATGTTTTGTATTGTTCAAAGTCTATCAGCACAAAAGTACTAAATTCTTAAAAAAAAATTTACATTTAGTGTAGTGGATATCTGTTGTTCATTTTAAAAATTTGTTGGTTTCTTTTTAATTTTCAATTTAAAATATTCCAAATGTAAAAATGAAATTAAATTATTTCAGAGATTTTCATATTTTAGTTATATACAATAAAAACTATAAGAAATAATAACTTTATATAATTTTAAGTTTATAAAATAATTTCATCATTAATTTTATTATTTCTCTGTATATGTGTATTATATAATTCACTTATTTTCTAAAATGAATATGCTTGTAAATAATGTGTATTTATTAATTTTTAATTGTATTTTATTCATTTATTTATTATTTATTAATATTTATTCTCAAATATTGTTTTCCTTCACTTATTTTCCTTCTTTATTGTTAATTTTCTATTGTTATTTATTAATTTATGTATTAAATATATCCATTTTATTTCCCAAGATAGATGGCTTTCTTATTTATTTTAACAATAACACGAATAAATTTCTAATATTTTATTCTAATATTTTCTTTATTAATTCAATTCTTTATTTCAATGCCAACATTAAATAGATCAAAATTTGAAAGTAAAGGGTTTATGAATGCAATTAACGTGACTAAGCTATAAAATTGCGAAAAGAAGTGACGTCATTTACGCATGTTACGTAATGACGTCAGTTTCTCGCGATGCTCGCAGGAAACGATATCTGACCGATACTTTTGCTTTTTCCTACTACTCCCTAATTGCTATCACGGAATTACAAAGGCACCACTGGAAAATGTGTTAATGTCATATCTCATTAGTATTAAGGATCTCTGGTTCTGCTTAACGACAAGTTTATTAAGAGATAGAACAAGATATATAGAAAAATATACCGGCATAATAGATGGTTTTTGTAGCGACCAGAAAAGCGGAAGATAAGAAACGCTTTGATAGAAACTCGTGATCTGGAGTCGGTTGAAGAAATCCGATGAAGCAAGAAAAAAAGACAAAAGAATATGGAAACAATAGTTTTGGTATTGAGAGATGTATTTGGGCCATGTTAGCTCTACGGAGTTTTTATTAATAAACCATGAATCACATTTTTCTAGAGTTGACTTATGGAAGACGCTGGTATAAATTACGTTTTTGAAGCGCATTCAGAAGTCGGTATTTCCGTTCTTCAGACATGATATTGGTAAAACCACGATCTATAGATATTCATGGTCATCGAACTCCATTGTTAAAATGAAGCTAAAGTTTCTAGCTCCTGGTAGGGCGGGAACTCTACTGAAAAGTGGCGCTGCATGTACAATCTGCCCAACTGCGCCTGCAGCGCCATCCTATCGGCAGAAAGAAACTTTACTTTCGTATTCAGTTTCAATGAAAGTCTCTATCGCTGGTTGCGGTCGGAATAGTGCGATCTATGCGGCACCTGGCGCGATCTGTTTTCCTTAGCTTCTCGAAACAATGGAAAATGGCCGAAACTCGATGACCATGAATATCTATAGACCGTGGTAAAACGCAACATGGATCGAACGCAGCGTGAGAAGCCGGACGCTGATGAAATGATGAAACAAGTTACAAGCTATTACGAATGATTTTTGGTGCAGTAAGTTTTTCCTAACTAATCCTTCCCCCGAAAATATCGTTACGCTTTCTTGATTAAATTTTGGGGTCCCTTCCTCGTCATTCCTAATTATTGTTAGCTTAATTTTAGTTCCTGCCCCCTTGTCCGACTTACTTGCGTAAACTCGTAAAAATAAGTGGAAGAGTTCCTTGTTTTTGAGAGTCCACGCGCCCTAATACTTACCAATTAAATGTACTGTACCTAAAAAGGAAAAGATAGAAAAATGATTGTTAACAGACGTTAGTGAAATTAACAAGAACACTGGATAAATAATTGAGCAAAAGGCATTGCTGAAGCAACTGAGCAAAGAAACTGTTTCGTGCGTTACTTTGAAGGTTATTCAAAAGAAATAATTAAAATCATTACATTCTTAGTGACTTAGCTGAGTTTAGACCTGTAATAGAAGAAAAAGAAACTAAGACGCATTATGAAGTCACGTTCGACGGAAGACTTATACTGTGAATGAAGAAAGAAAAAAAAAGAAAAGAAAAATTAAATTAATAAAGAATGAACTAAAACACTTATTATAGTTCATAGACTATAAAAAATAGATTAGACAATACTTACTGAGTTTATAGAATTTTATTCTCTTCTTGTTGATTTTGTCTTTCCAGAGATATAAGAATCCTATAATTATGATGTTAAGTTTGATATTATGATATGGTTACATTTATTCAAAATTTAATTAACCTTTTAAAATACTCTTTTTTTTAATTTTCTGAACACCCGAAGGCGAGATAGAAAGAACATTACGGCGGAGAATCAAAGAAATATGGCCTTTACTCAATGTTTTACGTAATAGAGATCTCTTACAAAGGAAATAAAGCCTCGGTCATCTTGTGCTGTAGTTTGTCTGGCTTTCATTTAGATGTATATTCTTTCTACCTATTTCAATAGATTGAATGATCGCTCGGAATGGGGAACCTCGAATACCGACAGAAGACCTCGACGTGTCCATCAATTCAGATAAGTTAATGTCCACAGAAAATTATGTAGTATTATCATGCTTTTCACTTACCAATGATGTCCTTTTTGTTGTTTCTAATAGTTGCTATCACTCAGAGAAAACAACCTCTGTCCTACCGAGATGCCGGAGCTATGGGATGTACTGACTTTCGTCTCACCCTTTTTATAATCGTTACAGTATATACATACGTACAGATGGAATTTTTTTTCAAAATTTCAACATATCTTCACGAACCATGAGTTTTTAAAAAGCGATTTCAGCAAAAAAAATATTTTGAGTTTCTGAAACGAACACAAAGGCCTTCACTCTTAGAGAGTGGTAGGCCAATAAACACACTACAGCCGTCTCGGTGGCCAAGAGCGTTAAGGCGCAGAACTGGAGAATAAATGTATGGTACACTATGGAACAGGACTATGGAATGGCATCTTGGTGGGACCTGTTTTATAAAACTGTTGCCTACGGTACACAAAAATGATTTTGGATGGCTTGGTACAAGACTTTTTAGACAACTTGCCTTTAGCGCAGTACCACTGCATGTGGTTTCAGCATGATGGGGCACCTCTATATTTTACAGCCATTGTACGTCAACGACTGGATGAGAAGTCCACATCGATGGATAGGCTAAGGAGGTTCAATTCATTGGCCACCACGTTCGCCTGATTTAACACCACTTGATTTTTTCCTTTGGGGATACATCAAGGACAAGGTGCAAAATTCAAGGTACAAAAGTTCCAGCGATTGGCAAGAGGGTTCTTGCCAATTCATCAAATCGGGAGATGAACCGGGAATGGATACTAGGGGTAGAGAAAGGAAATATTTACAAAGTGGAAAGAAAAAAAATTCTGCAGTGTACTACTGTTTATGGTATTATTTTCCTTTTTATTTTCCTATGTAGTGGGTTTATTTTGAAATTTTATTTTGTTAAAATCGGCGTTAAGTGTACAATTAGAATTTTTTTCTACTTATAACGGTTACAAAATTGCAAGGTGCAAAATTCGAGGTCAAAGTGAAATTTGACACATACCTAATTTTTTAAATGTTGCCTGCAACAGATTTTTTGTGTTTCCACTCTTTTTGAAATTGTATGGTGGGGGGTGGGTACAGATTATTGACTCACCCTGTATATCATACAGGGTGTTTCTAAATTATCTCCCGTATTATACGAGGGGCGATTGATAAATAAGGTCTCCATGGCTGTAAGTTTTTCATTTGTTAACCGATTTTCAAAATTCATTTTGTATCTTATACTCACATTAGTCCTCTATGTAATGCACTATTCACTTTTCGACATAGTCCTCATTCCTTTCCAAGCATTGCGCCAACGCGTGACTAGTTGGGTGAACCCGTCGGAGAGGAATTTCGGAGTTGTTGTCGACACCAGGATTGAATGGCAGCGTTTACCTTGCCGTCAGAACCAACTCATGTCCCTTAAGTCAACGCTCTTTCTTCTTTGGGAAGTGGTGAAAGTCTTTCATTTTTGAACTGCACTTTTTCATCCTTGAACTGTAGGCGTTGCAACACCTCTGGTGTGTAGTGACTCGTGTGCAGGCTGACGTTCTCGTACATGTCTATTGCTCAAAAATTATTACAGATTTTAACGTGATTTTTTTTATTCACAAAAAAATAATAATGGAGAGATTCGTAGCCTCGCGTGAGTTGATAATGAAACACGCGGTTGGCGCATAGTACTTTGGCTCCTTGTTCCATTTTTCGCAAGATGCAGTAAGCAATGGCGAGTGTTCAAGAAAAAGCACAATGCATGTTATAGCTTGCGAAATTTAAGTCAATGATTACAGTTCAGAGAATGATCAAAACCAAGTTTAAAATAGATCCTCCAAATCATAAGTCAATTAAGCTATGAACAATTTTTAAACAGAGGCAGCCTGTTACATAAAACGGGTGCTGGTAGACTGTCACAGTCTAGCAAGCGAGTCAAGAGAGGGAGATGTCTAAGCAGACGACGTTCTCCTCTGAGATAGGCACACAGACGGAAATGCCATCTCTTGCCGCAAATCAAAGACAATTCGTTGAAAGCGAATTTGGTCGGCGTTTAAAGTCGAAGTCGGGAGAATGGAGCGCTGCGAGAGGGCGTTGCGCTGGTGGAACGAGAGCGAGCGAGAAGAAGGGAATTAGACTCGGGAGTTTCAAAGCGTACGGACGTGAGAAGAAGTCCAAGCGATTGTATTTCAGAACTGCCACGTCTCCAGCTAATAATTCAGCTGAAGACACAGGTGAGGCAGAGTTTCCGAATAAATAGAGAGGACAATTCACCAGCTTCGCGTCCGCAAGTTACAGTAGTGACAAAGTGCAAACAGAAGGGACTGCGTCCGCTTGCCAAGACTGCGATAATTCCTTTTCTCATTATTTGGCCACAGGAGGAATAGACTCACGGAGGACGAGAGCCCCGAACCTAACTGACGGCGGGATAAGGCGAGAGAGACGTCGCCAACACGAAAGGGAGCGTGTGTTAGCCGCCAGCGAAATAAACTGTCGATTAAGCATGGTGGAAGGAAGAGTAAGCGACGGGCTTCATCTCCTCTCTTCAAAACAGCTGGAAGTGCTCTTCCGAGTGACGGCAAGCATCAGCGATGTTCCTGGTCAAATCGAGGTGCGTCTTTTGGTGGGCCTGCACCTATGTTATTGCGTAATGGTTCAAGGGGTAACGTCCTTCTCTGACATTTTGCCCGAAGAGATTGCAAGCTGCTACGAGGAGCAGAGCCAGCCACGTCAGGAATCCATTATTGCCCCATGGGGTTTATCTAAATATTTCCGAGAAGGCCTCGACTGCGAGTACCCGGCTCCATACGAGGTAAGTCTAATTCCTTTTCCTCTCGCAATAAAAGCCTCCGCAAGTTCCACCAACGTCTAGCAGACTGGCGAAACAGTAACGTAGTTCTTTATGCTAATTTATAGGTCTGCTCGAAGACAAATGCATCAGCGTCGATGCGATCCATGTGAAGGCAGCGAGGCAGCCTTGTTTGATGTTATATGGATTTAGTTGGAGTTCCCGTCAACATTGCGGTCTCAATATTATTATTATTTTTATGGAACTCTAGATTGTTATAGATTAACATTCAATAGTAATCTATTCTTTGTTTACTCTTTAAAGTTATTTACCGATACTGGTGTATCGTGCTGCCTCTTTAAGAGGGTGGCATTTTCCTTTAATAAAATAAATTATCTTTATCGAATTCAATATATCCTGTCCAGATTTTTATGCTCACGCGCATTCCACTGCATTAACCAAGTCTATATGTGACATAGACCTTCAGCGACAACACAGAGTAGAATAGGTCGGACAATCGTAGTCCCCGTAATTTACTTCGCCAAGCAGCTCCTCAACTGGATATGCCAATGACATCCGTATATAAAATAACGAAGCACTGCCTTCGTCTTACACCCTACAAAATCAGAGATGGTGTATGAACTGAAACCAGATGACTGACCGAAGCGCAAGAAGTTTGCTAGTATATGCTCCAAAAATCGACAATGATTCCACCTTCCTTGCGGACATTTTGTTTCCTGATGAGGCAACATTCCATATTTCTGGAGCAGTAAACCGACACAACTGCCGCTGAAGACAGCCCAAAAGTTAATGTTTGGTCCGGCTTAATGCATGATTGAGTAATCAGACCTTTCTTTTTCACCGAAGACACCATTACCGCTGCAACCTACGTAGATATGCTGGAGAACTGTAGTCCAACATATTCTACCAGCAAGATGGAGCACCTTCTCAGTGGGGCCTGTAAGTTAGGCAATGACTTGATACGAACTTCCTAGGAAGATGGATTGGAAGGGATGGGCCAATCCTTTGGCCCCCTCGCTCATCCGATGTGAACCCTCTGGATTTTTGCTTCTGGGGATATGTGAAAGACAGAGTATACAGGGTGTTGCAGATAACTACAGGGCAGTTTAACGGTAAGCTTATCTGCACGATTGCAGGAGCCGGCTCGGTCGATTGGCAGAATGGAGGGAGATGAAAGTGGCCTCCAGCAATCAGCAGTTTCCACAGTCGGTGAGGGGGGGTGAACGTCAAAACCGTCATGTTTTGGATAAAATTACCCTATTATCATTTGATGTCGAGCCGGCCCCTGCAATCGAGCGGATAGACTTCCCATTATACTGTTCTGTACTTATCTGCAACACCCTGTACAAGACCAACGTTGATGACATTGAAACTCTCAAGAATAGAATAATTGAAACAATTGCTGAAATCATCCCCGAAATGCTAGTCCGAACATGGGAGGAAATCGAGTTTTGCTTTGACGTCTTTCACGCCATAAATGGGGGGGGGGGGACATTGAAATTTATTAAGGCATGTTAAAGTTTTTGAGGTTTTCTTTGTGAATAAAAAAAATTAAGTTAAAATCTGTAATAGTTTTTGTGTAATAAACATGTATAATACAGGAGATAATTAAGAAATACCCTGTATTTTAGCGTAAGTTTTCATTAATAAACCACGTGCTGCTAACTATATTTTTTAAAAACACAAGATAATTCAATATGCGTAGTTCCAACTTATACAAGTTCTTACAATCACCATCAAGGAAGAAAGCCTCCAGCATACACAGCAATAGAATGGTTAGTCATTCTCTGCATAGTCCCATCCAGAGCCAAACACATCTGTCAGCGATGAATCAGTTGCTGGATTCCCTTTGTACGTATTTAAATTATGTAGCGTAATTTACGTGTTCAGAGAGTAATTGAGGAGTTGATGGGAACTTTTTGGATAAGTATTTAGTAAACAATTTTATAATTGGAAGATACAAATTGATGATATTGTAAATGATAGAAGTTATGAAGATCAATCCAGTGTAGGGGAGACCGGGGTAGGTTTGATACAGGAGTAAGTTTACACATCCCCTATAGTTCTCTTATCGTTGGTCGGAGCGCACCGCCTTCGAGTCGAGGAGAAACATTGCAACCGGCATGTACCCTCAAAATAGGCTGCAGTCAGTTACTTGTAAGAACAGTGAAATAAACCACTTTTTCTAATTTTTCTTCTGGTTCGTAAATTTTCGCACTAATGTATTGGCAGTTATAAGATTCGTACCATTAGATCATCATAACTCATTATATGCTGAAAAGCATATATTGGTTTCGCTCTGTGTGTGTGTGTGTCTGTCTGTCTGTCCGTCTGTATGTCCGACGATTTCTCGAGAATGCTTTAACTTTTTCAAGTTCTTTTTTCGCTGTTCGATAGAGACCCTTCCTGAGCTCACCTGATTAGTTTGTCGTCGAAATCGGTCAAACAGTCACGTGACTATTGAGACCCAAACCCCCCCATTAAATTTTTTCACAAGACGAATATGTCATTCGAACGGGAATGACGAGCACAAGACGAATATGACATTCTTTTCGATTTTCGAAATGCTACGTCCGAGAAAATGACCCCCAAAAAATACTTCAATGACCCCTTATTACGAGCTTTAGCTAATACTATATATAAGAATACAAGCATGATCAGTACCTTTATGTGCCTGGCCAGCCATCGTTTGCACGAAAACGTGAAAATGGAAGAACTTAACAGCGATATATCAACTTTTGATGAGCTCTCGTGGACCCCTTCAAGCACGTGCACTAATGTTAAGAATATGAACTTAGGGCATGTAATATATCAATCGAATCCTACCGACGAGTCATAAGTGAATACTGTATTACTTTTTGTTTATCATTTAAGCATTGTTGATGGCAGCCTGGAGCACGTGCCCGTTATGAAGCTTTCTTGATGCACGTGCTTATTTCATTTTAAAATTCCGTGCTGCTAGGCCTATTGTTAAATGTGTTAATGTTAGGGCGATGGTTAAAAATGGCTAAATAACGTTAGGCCTATAGTTAAAATGACTAAATAATGTTAGGCCTGATGTTAAAAATGGCTGATTAATGTTAGGCTTATAGTTAAAAATGGCTAATTAAAGTTAGGCCTATTGTAAAAAATGGCTAATTTATGTTAGGCCTAGAGTTAAAATGACTAAATAATGTTAGGCCTATAGTTCAAAATGGCTAATTAATGTTAGGCCTATTGTTAAAAATGGCTAATTAATGTTAGGCCTATTGTTAAAAATGGCTAATTTATGTTAGGCCTACAGTTAAAATGACTAAATATTGTTAGGCCTATTGTGAAAAATGGCTAATTTATGTTATGCTTATAGTTAAAAATGGCTAATTTATGTTAAGCCTACAGTTAAAATGACTAAATAATAGCCATTAAATTTAGGCCTACAGTTAAAATGACTAAATAATGTTAGGCCTATTGTGAAAATTAGCTAATTAATGTTAGGCCTATTGTTAAAAATGGCTAATTAATATTAGGCTTATTGTTAAAATGGCTAATTGAAGTTAGGCCTATATTTTAAAATGACGTGAATGCATATAGAATCAAAGGTATTTCCAGTGTTTATTTAAACCAAGTGGAAGTAAAAGTTAGATATTAAAATTACATCTGCGTCAGAGCTAAAGCTCCTTGGAATGATTAAAAGATTTTACCCGGCAATGCTTTGAAACAATGGTTTTTCTCTCTTGACGTTTATGATAACTTTGATCTAGCAGTGGAAAGAACATAGACCCAGTAGTTTAAAACATTTAGACGTGCGAGGATTTCATTCTCATTTCGCGCGCGTTTGGAAAGATTCGTGTGAGCGCTGCAATCGAATACGTAAATTTACATGCAGTTTTCGCCATTGCTGTATATAAAAATATTACAGTAATATTAAACAACAAATTTTTATATTCTTCTTTTCAGCATATTTGAAAATCGTTTTTCGAGTTATATTCTTGTTTATTAGCGGAAGAATAGAACTACAGTACTTACTGTTTTCACAATATCCGTCCATCCGTCCGTCCCCTTCATAATTTCCGCATTTTTTGAGGTAGAAGGTTAAAATTCGGAATGTAGCTTACTATGGGCATGAGCATCTTCACTACTTAGTTGGGTTTTGATTGGCCCAGTGGGGTCGGAGTTTCTGGGACGGAAATTAGAGGGGACCAAAAGGTCTAGCATATAAATGAGTGAAATTCTGTATGCAGATTCCTCTAAGAAACATCAACATTACTATGAAGTTTGGGCAAAATTGTCCCAATGGGGTTGAAATTGTGGGGGTGGCAGTTACTTGGTCTTTAGAAATATGACAACATATGGCATGGAGAGAAACGAAAGAAGATAGAGCTGTTTTACATTTTCTAAATACTACATTCGAGAAAATAAATTTTTTGATTTAAAAAAAAATTGGGGACGGGGGTTAAAAAGTGAGATAAAAGGGTAGAAATACCGCTACTTTCCTATACCTTCCTACTTTTCGCTTGATCTCTTAGACTGTTCTTTTGCAATTATTTTAAGTTATTGAGTTGATTGTTAACCTAATGAACAAAACTTAGAGGCTTACTTTCAACCAAAACATGGTGATGGGGCAAGTTTACACAGGAAACATTGGGCAAATTTATACACTGCTTGAAGCCATATAGAAAGTCAAAACCTGAAAAACAGTGGGTACAATGCACAAGTGCAGGAGGTGGGCACATGGTCACTATAATACAAATCGTAATTCAGTATATTTTGTATCCTCTAAATTTTTATTTGGTAATATTTGTATATATATCCTGTATTTGAAATGTGTGTATCCTGACTTATCTGTACTCACTGAATTAAACGAAGTTACGAGGGGTGATCGAAAAGTAAGGTTACAAAGCCTGCAGTGAAATATGTACGTTTTGTTTCATACAACCAATACAGTCAACTGAACACACAAGGACAGGATTTTTAACAGGAAGGAACATTCAAACTCATCCCATGAACCGACAAGTGCCTAAACTGTTATGGAAATGTGTCGAAAAATAACCTAATATATGTACTATCATTTGGGTGCATTGGTTGTATGATATAAAATGTACACGTTTCACTGCAGGCTTTATAACCTTAATTTTTGATCACTCCCTCGTAAAAATATTGCAAATTGATTGAATTTTATCTTTTGTTTCTATATATATAAAGAAGAATGTTTGTGGGTTTGTTTATTTGTTTCTTATGCAAATCTACAGTTTTATTCCGATCTTGATGAAATTTTGCATACTTAACCTTCAAAGCATGGGGAAGGTTACTGTCTACCTCAGATTTCGGAAAAATAATAATTATCGATAAAAAATCGATATTAATGGTTATAACAGGGCATATTAATGAGAAATATCTCATGACCAATAATGCAAGGCAAAGTTTGTGCAACAATAGGTATCAACAATGGTATCAACACGGACACCCACTATCAACCTAAATGGTCATGTCCCGTGAGCATGCATCTAATCGTTTACTAGTCGGAGGTAGACGACTCCCCCCCCCCCCCCACTAAATATGGATAAGGTCGGATAACTCCTTGTTGGTCGGGCAATTTCATTGCAAACCAGTGTATTTCATTATGTTATATGTGTGGAAACATACCCTAAGCATTGTGTTATCCTGCCCCGGCCACGAGGCAGGTTTATACAGGTGAGATTACTTCAGAAAAATATTTTTTATCTGAAAATAATATAAATTTAAGTTAAAGGCACAATATTGTACCTTAAAGTTTAACTGATGAACAGATATGAAAGTTGAATGAAATAAATTTATACCTAAAAATACAAAAATATTAATAAAAAAGTGTGTAAACCTGCTCCGGTCTCCCCTGCTATGTTCTGTCGAGTTACTGCCGTCATAATGGAAAACAGCAACCTTGATAGGTAAGTCGACTGATAGCACGTGAGAACTAAGCTCACTGAAGCGCTATCCTGACGTCGCCTATAATCTGCAAAGCCCAATACGCAATAACGTTCGCAGAACTGTCTGTCTGGACACTCATGCGGTAGCCCCCTAGTTCTTTGGGGCAGTTAAGTTGGTCCACTGTAGCACATCGATTAGCCCGAACGCACTGCCGCAGCCATCGTTCCTCTCTTCCAGGATGGAATTAATGTGAGGGGGTGTTATGGCTACTGCTTTTGCGGGGTACACGTCTTTGTTGTCCTCATTCGAGATGGTTGCAGAATTCGGGTCCATGCTGACCAATGTCGTCCCTCTGAAAAGTATGGCCCTCAAAGAACACCAATAGCCTTTTTTTCAAATGACTTCAAACACAGGATACAGTTCGATAGAAGTATCTCGTCCATCGTTCATGTCGATTTTCTGAGTCACTATTTACGTGAAAATTAAGAGGTAAATTGTTAATTAAGTTTTGTCACGGTTATCTCTTAATTTCCAGTCTTTCATTTCACATTGGCAACGTTTCTCTTTCCTTGGTTTGCTAGTTAGTCAGTCAATATGGTTTTTTTTATTTGTGATGGAGAGCCTCTTACAAGTGGAAGGTGTTTAGCAGCTACCCCGTTGCCGCAGCTGCAAATGCCTCTTTTCTTCTGCAAGAATATCGAAGAATCGTTATTAGACTTGGCTAGGTTATCCTGACAATTTGGACGTGAGCAACGAGGTTCTGACATCGTCAAGGTCAACTTTCCTGAATGTTCCCTTCAGCTCGTCCCATCAATGTGGCTTCTTATCCTGGCTTTCTACTGGTAAGAATCTTTTGTTCTCTGAAGAGCCTTCTCTTGCTGCTTCTTACATCTGCTTCTGTAGCTACTATATTATTCATGCAATTTTTTCCCTCCAATCGCCGATCATTCTGCTCTTTTGTTCATTGGGTCGAGCGATCTCGCTTTGGAGGGAAAATCCGAAGTGGACACTTGGATGATGCCAGTTGTTGGCTCCGTGCCATGTCACCTGATCCACTTGGTTTTGCAGTCATCTGAATCTATGACATGACACCCTTATTACAACATCCTTTATTTGGCCCTGCATGAACTGTTTCACCTCAAAGATGAACTTCTTATCTACTTGGAAAAGGTTCTTCATGCATGTGAAGAGAATAAATCACTGAGTACCAGATCGATGAGTAGGGCAAGCAAAGCAAGTATTCTTCTTATCTTATCCAAGAGTCACTACAAAACAGTTTCTAGTGTTTGTGGCTTGTTTGTGGCAATGACTTTTCAGCAACCTTTGTCATTTGGAATTCTACTTGCAAAATGTTACAAATACGAGGGTTGGGGCAACAGTCATGCAACTATTTTTTTTTCTTGAAGATACCAGTTCGGTTGGAAAATGTGACATACACAGACGAAAGGACAAGGTGTTAACCACATGTGTGGACAATGAATAGCACTGAAATATCGTAACACACTAATTTACGAGGGCAATTAGGACAATATGGCCTTCACAGTTGCTCATCACTGGTTGACACACGTACTTGCTGAAACTTTCCTGCCCTTCGTGCTACTGTACATTATGGTAGGGCATTATTCCCAAGGGCTTCCACTAATTCACTGACATTCCATCGCATTTCTCCCTCGGAGAACGGCTATTTTGATGTAAGCGCGCTGTTCAACACGGGTTACTTCCATCTCGCACGACACTCGCCAACTGACTGATTTCACAGCCCTGGCTGCGCTACTACCAGCTATCACAGAGCCATCTGTTGTTCTGCAAACACATTACGCCTGCAAAACTTCCACACGACACACATACATTTGTGATCCGTTCACATATCTACAAGGAAACAAATAGTTATCTTATGCCCCAACCCTCGTAGTATCATGGCTTATGTGGACTTTCTGCATCATTCTTCAGTCTTCAAGACTAGTGCGACTACTTCAGAAGTGTAGCGAGGGGGAGTCTGCCCAGGCAGCACCTTTTAAGAGGTGGCATTTTTGCCATACTGCATTGAAAAAAGTTGTTTTCTACCATGACAGTAAAGTCATTCATTTTAAAATGTAGAATGACATTTTTACAGTTTTGTTCTATTCGGTACTTTCAGTTTAAGTGGCGCTACCCTTGTGGCATTACTTGAACTGAGCTAAGTAGGATTCGAAGTAGTTTAAACATGGGTTTTATAACAGAGAGCACCGATTCCATATAACATTCTCTCATAATAGTTATTAGACGAATTTTTATCCTAAACAGTCATCTATTTTTTAGTATAAAATGGAAGAATCCTACTTTCGCTGCCATTTTTCCAAAAAAAACAGCGCTCTCTATATTCACTGAAAGTAGCGAATACTCTGTCCAACGAAAGTTGGAGTGGTCGTGTCCAGTTAATTCTATTTCAATCGTTAGGCATTATTGCCAAAGTAGAATAAACAATGTCTAAAAATTGTAATAGGAAGTTAACTAGACACGCCCACTCTAAGTTTCGTTGGACAGAGTATAATAAGTATGCTGGTTATTATTTTGTTACTTGAGGGGAGGGGACAACAAATTAAAGAACCGCCCTATGCAGCCAAATCTCTAGCTATGCCACTGCGTTACTTGCTGCGTAACTTCTCGTTCCTCAATGTTGGAACGCATGGGCCTGATCTGGGAACTTTGGAAGCACTGCTGCCTCATGAACGCAGCGTCATATGATGGGGCACTTCCCCTTACATGCTTTTCACCCTCGTCGTTCCCAGTGATCTACACCATCTGATGTTCTAGCGACGAGTACGTGAAATACAGCACAGGTTAAATTCTTTGGAAGGCTCTATAAGAATATGATTCAATGCTACCATTGTCAGCTCACTGCTGCACTAGACTTCCGTACTGATTATAAAGACTATATTGACCCTTGTATTTTTGGAGGAGGGAATTATCTTTAATAGTGTCCTGGGGTGGGGACAAAGGTACATTTTTAAAAAAATATTAGGAAATGGTGGGGATCACCTCTCAACTCAATCTACTATTATGTTCAATAGTATATCACAATAGAAACACGTTTAGAGGCTGGGAAGCAATTTTTATTCAAAGAATTTAAAAGAAATTTCCAGGAACATTAAGCAAAAAGGGAAAAACCTCTAATCCACAAGGAGAAATGAAATACGTATCTGGTATTTAGGTCAGTGTATGTACGTCAACATCGAAATTGGATCACCGTACTTTAAGTCATTTCGGAAAATTCTCTAACGTTAATGCACCTATTAGCGTGTAAAGCAATTTCCAACTGTCATATTTTCATCTGATGCTGGAATACAAGCTTGTATGGACGGGAAGAATCTTTCGTGGACACCTGTCACATATGTTTTTAAGCTCAGTGGAATAAACCTTAAATACGTAAATAAAGACAGTAATGTAGCCAATTATTTATTTTAATAAAACATAAACACATAAGAATGTACAGAAAAAAAGGAATACCAATGGATGTATCCATAGTCCCCAAATGAGGGGTTATCAAACACATCCTCTAACATGAGGAGTTACGTTGAACGAGCTTACGGCTCGTATAAAAATTTCAAGATAATTTAATAATCAATACTGATACAGAAAGGCCGATTACCGAACACTAAATTGAAGAATAATGGCTTAAACTTACAGCACAGACAATTACTTATACATGAAACTGGCATAGGATAATGTCAAAGTGAATATACGCGCTTAATGCGCTGAATTGAATATTAAGATACATATCTTAATAATAATTGAATATTTAGATACATATCTTAATAATACTGGCAAAAATTCCTGGAATAGGCTGTTCTGAGTTGGAAAGAAAAGAAAATGAGGTATGGCGTGTATAAAATCCTCATAGAACATCCAATTATTATTCTTTAACGATTATTACGCCAGTAGGAAAGATAGTCCCAGCCTGCGAACGGGGGACTGCTCCAGCCAGCCTTAAGGGCATGTAGATAGCGTAATGCTTGTCCACAGTGGCGCAATTGGCTGGCGCATCTGCACGGTGAGCAGAAGGTTCCTGTTTCGATCCCAGGCTGTGGAATTTTCTTTCCTATTTTTCATCAATAATTTAAACATCTGAGGTATGGCATGTATAAAATCCTCATAAAACATCCAATTATTATTCTTTAACGAAAATAAATAGCTTTTTGCCCTGCCATCTATTACCACATCCTGTGAAGGAGGGCCTATGATAATTAATATTGTTGTTGTTGGCAACAGATGGCGACATCTTACTTCGCGCTTTATGACGCGAGCCATGTGGCTGATCTACTACATCGCCTGCGCTATCATTCACAAATCCTTGTGACATCATTATCCCACCATTCGATGCCTTGCCATCCATACCATACCAGATCGGGGCTTCGCCTTTTGCCTTTTTCCAAGCGCCAAATTGTGGCCCGCAAAGTCTTTTTTTGGCCTGCAACTCCGACGCCCATGTCTCATATGCTTCCTGGAATATCCATCCCTCTGGTTGGGTATAATACCTAACAAGCAAGAATTACCTGACGAAATACTGCCACAATCAAACTCTATATGCTTAGCATTTAAATGTGTATGCTGTGGGTCCCGTACCTCCCTTTCTGTATGCGACTGCCTTCTCCCTGCCCGGCCGCCTACACTATACCTAGCCTGTGAAGGGGCCTGTTCCTCTTGGTGTTTGTTGAAGGCGAGTCTAGATAAATTGGTACCCCGGGAATAGAAAATATTAGAATGATTTGAGCCCTTTCTAACTGCTTTGCCGGGTTCACTTTGCTCAGAAAATTGCCCCTGACCTAATTTTTCCGACCTCGACTTAATATAGTCGACATACAGCGCCTTTCCTTGATATGGCACGTCCTGTCTTGATAAGTGTCTATGGCCATGCTGAATAGGCTTGGCTTTTATCTTGGACAGGTTACATTGTAACCCCACATTCTCCGGAACGTGTTTGTTGCCTAAATGGTACCTCTCACCTTGTAAGAAGCGTCCTTTGAAGCCTCTCTTTATCATTAGCGAATGTACCCATACGAGATTCTCGAGAGGCCTTTGTCCGATTTAACTCATAAACCGCAGGTAGGTTACCCCCTGGGGTAACCCCCTCTGTAACTAAATCAGTCTGCTGGTAGTGCTTAGTTCCTATTGTATCTAAACTGGCGCAATCCGCGCTACCTGCGCGTTAGTAAACTGCTCTACCTTTGCAAGCATTTGTCGTATATATATTAGTGTTTCCAATAGCTCTTTGGAAATCTCACCTTGAAGCTCCATTTGGCACCCAACCTCACCAAAAACTGAGGGCCAGTTGTGGCCCTTATTAGTCTAGATGTGTTGCTCCTTTTGAAGTTCACCGCGCATATCTCATTACTTTTATTACCCCTACGTGGATTCTTGGACTTGGACCATTTTTCTGCCTCAATGGCACTGAAAATTAGAGGAGGAAATTATGTTAATATCCTCCGATTTACGGACAATCTTGGCGTCAAGTACCTTGGCACGTACTTTTCCTTTGCAGCCCACCTCATACGGTTGGCTGTAAGATATAGGGAATCTTCCCTGTTGTGTACCGACAATCTCGGCTTAAAGAGCTTTTGCCACGCTCGATGCCTTTTCTCAAACGATTCCCGCTGAGACTATCGAGGCTTGTACATTATCCTCTTGAGGCCTTAACTGATCCTCACTAAGCGTAGTGGCGATCACCTTTGCCCTAGGAATGTCTGCACTATTACCTTTGTATGCCGGCACTATTGGTGTGTAGGGCTCCTCATTTGACACGCAATGCAAAGATAAATCGCTATAGTTCCATTGCCTCACTTGGGCACCATCTCTTGGCTTCCCATTTTTTTGGCTTACCACTGCCTTGGCAACCCCTGCTTTTTGGCTCAGTTACTGTCGCTGTTCCCTGAACCTTTCTGGACTTTCCCAAGACGCTCTCAACACAGTGCATGGCATGCTCTAATTGAGTCAGCGCCTTTTCCTTTAAAAAGGAATTAGTCGCTTTAGGAAAAGCGTTACTATAAATTTCCGCTTTTTCCTTTTCTGATGCCTTAGGCAACTGCCTTGCTAACGTTTTAAAACATTCGTTAAAACGATAAATATTTTATCGTATTCCTGATATATCTCGTATTCGATAAAATATTAAAAATAACTTGCTCGGTACTAACTCCCTTTTTTTCCCGCACAATATTCTTAAAAGAACCAAAACTATCGTAACGTGAACCAAGAAAAGTAACGGACTAACTTTTCTAGGCTTAGACGCACTATTACCACCTATTTTAATACAAATAAGCTTAGTAGATATAAAGGTGTCCCAACGCGTATCACTAAGTGCATAAAACGCGCAATACTGGTGAAGGGATGTAAATAATGTGGCTATAAAGCGCCAACTTGAGCACAAAAACCCCTTTCCCAGAAATAACCAACAGGGGACAGCAACAACGCTTAAATGGCCTATAACGGAACACTTCTGTTCTTATATTTTTTTTCCATAAACTGAGGCAAACGACGCTGAGCAATACTAATAAAAAAAAATAGATACTCCGGTAAAAAAGTAAGATTACCTACTAAACGCTCGGTGCGAGTCAACCGGGAGGTTTTCTTTTAAATACAATTGCAACCCAATGATCGTAGACAGAGTAAAGGAGAAAATTCAATATAGAAATACTCTCTAAAAATTTTTCTTTTGAACGCGTGAAAGCGACTGTAAACCCAGCTGTCCGATAAAATGAAAGCTCTGCTAACAGAAGGGAAATAAATAATGTGGCTACAAAGCTGTCATGTATATTTTTAAGCGCAGTGGAATAAACCTTAAATACGTAAATAAAGACAGCAATTTAGCCAATTATTTATTTTAATAAAACATAAACACACAAAATGTACAGATAAAAAGGAATATCAATGGATGTATCCATAGTCCATGGATGAGGGGTTATCCAACGTATCCTCTAACACGAAGAGTTACGTTGAACGAGATTAAGGCTCGTATAAAAATTACAAGATAATTTAGTACTCAATACTGATACAGAAAGGCCGATTACCGAACACTAAATTGAAGGGAAACGGCTTAAACCTACAGCACAGACAATTACCTATAAATGAAACTGACATACGATAATGTCAAAGTGAATATACGCGCTTAATGCGCTGAATTGATTATTAAGATACATATCTTAATAATAATTGAATATTAAGATACATATCTTAATAATACTGGCAAAAATTCCTGGAATTGGCGTGAAAAACACTGCGACCGGTACTTCTTTCCCCTGAATGCAGCTACCTTTGGATACTTAGGTAGTTGCTGCAATAGATAACAGAGGATACTTTGGTAGTTCCTGCAATAGATAACAGAATACCATCAGTCGATAATACGCAAAGAGTCACGCACGAGACCGAGCGTGGGAGAGAAGGCGAACAAGGACACTTTAAGAGTACAGAAAGCATATATAGAAGGAGAGCCAGCTTACCACTGTGGTTTGTAGAAGGCACCTAAATATTCCTGTCGGAATGCTTCAAATCCTCATGGTATCATTAACGCCCACGTTGTGGGGACGGATTCTGTAGCTTCATTGTCTGGAGGGCGTAGTGGCGGTCCTGTATGATTCGGCAATTCTTGGATGAGCACTAAGCCTTGGGTCACCGAGTCCAGCAATCCGAAATCCTTGCTTGCCGCGACGGAGTTAAATTCAGTCTCCTCTGGCGTGTGGCGAATCATCTCAGCGGCTGCCCCTGCTGGGACTCTTTCTAAGTCGGACGAAATTTGACGTGTGAGAGCTCCTGCTCGCGCTGGCTGTTCACAAGGCAGTTGGTTTTCTACTGAAGGAGAGAGAGAGAAGCAAAATGTTCATTATGCTGCAGTTCGTGAGCATACTTCCTGTTCACTTTGGCGTTTTCGTGGGCAAGCGTCGGCGGCGAGTTAGCAGTTCCTTGCAAGGTGTAAGCACATAGAAAAATCAGTGTCTCTGAATATACAAACCTCCGCATGCTGATGACATTCAGAAAAGCTTTCGGGCCCGAAGGATCTCTCTCCCTCGATCCGTCCTTCGTTGCTGGCTCATGCTTTTTGTCTAATTTTCCTTTGCCCCTCTCCCTGGTCTCAAATTTAGCGCCTTTGCACATTTTCCTCTCGCTTCCAGGTGCAAGCTTTTTGCCCAGCCATCTATTGCCACAACCTATGAAAGGGGCCTATGATTATTAATATTGGAATTAATATTACTGTTGTTGGCAACAGATGGCGACTTCTTACCTCGCGCTTTATGACGTGAGCATTCACAAGTCCTTGTGACAATACCCTTCTTTGACGAAATTTCTTGCACTATTCCATATGAGAATAACTATGGTCGGTTATGCAATTTTTAATTCTCGTAAAAATTTCCATTGGGTGATGCCAAAATTTGAATAACAGCAACAGATTATCTATGAACTGATGCTCTACTATGAACGCCATTTTCCAACTTAATCACAACTCTCAAAAACAAGCAAACATCTAATATTCTAACCGTGACCACCGAGAAAGAAGGCCAGCAGTAAGATTCGTAGTCCTGGGCGAATGGAATGTGGAGGGAGTGTGCTTTTTTGGTTACCTTTTTATCAGCTGATCACGCCAAAAGATGCTAATTTTTAATTAAAATCTCTCCCCCTCATTTAAGTTTTAATAATTTTCGAAATTTAATATATTGTGGTGATTTGGGTGACTCATTATAGCTAAATTAATATTTTTTTGATTTCATATTTTTGATTGGGTTACTGATGGTTGACATCGCGGATTCACAGCTTCTGCAGCTCTGGATATCTCTGCGTCCTGCAGTGAAATCACCCGATGCCCCTTTCCCTCTCAATTACTCATTTCTCTTCTGCCAGCTTCCAAACTCTAGTGGGATTGTGATGAGGCGAGTGTTAAAGTGGATATTTGGCTAGTAATGAGTCAACAAACTTTGCATAGTAAATTATAAAAAAAATTTTTATTGATGACAGTAAAAAAAACAAAATAGAACAGAAAGCGTGTCCCATGGTTAACAATGGTAGAAGTTAAAAATTATACACAGTCAAAAATAATAGGAATTTAAGCATTCACAGTGTCTCGCACAAGTATTAGGCCTATTACAAAAAAATAAAAAAATACTCACAAGGAGAGGGCCACAAAGAACAATCGAGTTTTTTGATGGCCTTTGATAGGATGGTAGACTGATATGTCCTTTTCATAAAACCAAGTCTGCAGCCTCCTATTTGGCTTTATTTTCGAGAAAACCCCGTATAAAGTCTGTGTCATATAACTAGTGTAAACTGTACCTTGGCAATCATTACAACAGCAGCAGCAGAACAGGTAACGTTGTGGTGTACGAATTACGAGATCGTGGGTTCGTGTCCACGCATTGACTTTTTTTTTGTTTTAATTTTTATAATGCTGCTTTTAAAGACCGAAATGTACACCATTTTTCCAACCATGTGACATTTATGTTTATCGTCAAATTAAAAATTTTATACATCGTATGCAGAGTTGTTCATATCTTTTGGAAAAGAACAAGGACATTACATCGAGGGCAGATGTCATAAAAATGCATGCACTCATTCACGATCAATTACAGGCTCCAATATATTCGAATATGTTACGGTAATTATAGTGTACAGATTTCTTTGTAAAATATAATTTCTTGCAATATATGTAACATTTGATTGTATTTATATCAGATACGTCTGGTATGCTGCCAAATTAAAGCCTACAAAAGAAAATATTTTGAATGTAAATCAAATTTCTTTTCCGGAATGCATGAAAAAGGAAAACTGCAACTGCAAGATTAGTCCTGCATTCATCCAATGTTCTTGGTGTCGCACACATTTGTGTTTCAAAGGTTTTTTTGAAGAATACCAGCACGTTGTATTCGACAAGCCTAACTGTAAATATTCTAAAACTTTGAAATTATTTGTTAAAACGATTATTTTATGTTATTTTATTATAGCGCCCAAACTGGGCAAGAAGCAAAGACATCAAAACCTGAACATAAGTAGAAATGAAAAGTTAAACATTAAAAAATTAGTTTTTTCTTTAAAATCGATATATGTTTATGAATTATTTATACTTTTATAACAGATATTATTATCATAATTAGTTGAAAATGTGTTCCTTATTGCTCTTACTTGTTAAAAATATTTTTTTCATTATAACAGCATATTATAACAGAACAATTTATTAAAAAATGAACGACAGTACAGTTACAAAACATTAAAAGAAAAAAAACGAAGCCTTAACACGAGCGGTTTCGAACTCAAGATCTTACGGTTCGTGCGCCACAACGTTACCTGTTTGGCTGCCGCTGTTGCGATGATTGCCAAGGTACAGTTTACACTAATTATATAACACAGACTTTAAAAGGTATTTTCTCGTAAATAAGAACAAGTTGGAGGCTGCGGACTTGGTTTTACGAAAAGGACATATTAGACTACCATCCTACCAAAGGGCAACAAAAAACTCGATAGTTTGTTGGGGCCCTCTCCTTGTCAGTTGAGCGGGAGTAGAGCCGTGGCATCTTGAAATGAACAGTTAACTCAATGGCCTAGATGCATGGTTTTGCAGATGAAATATCCAGGCATAGAGAAAGATAGCAGAGATTGTACCTTCCGAATGAATAGGCTTCGTGGCCAGGCCTACCCATGGGGAGACTGGGAAAACAACCGATGGGTCGGATTAAAAACTGACATGAATGAAACGTAGGGACCACGTTGGCAATCTCGTAATTAGAATTACACAGGTACAATCAAGGCTGGAGCAAGGAGAAAGAAATACTGGCAAAGTGAGTAGGCACCATGGCTGCACAGAAGAAGTGAGGTGGCAGAAGCAAGGAGAAGAAGAAGAATGTTCTAGAATAAAAAGGAACACTAATTACGCAATAATTTTATCAACAATTAGGCAGTAAAACATCTCGCCACCGAGTTAATTAGTTGCGAGGGAAAACGCCACACCGGGCAAGAGCTCGCATGACAACAACGGTCCACGGACCACAAAAATGAAGTGCTTAAAACCTAAATAATGAACGGATATATATTTAGAGCAGGACGAGACACAAGGACCCTAGAATAATAGTTATTAATTAAAAATACAAAATGAATAAAAAATAAGATATAATAAACAAAAGTAATAGATAAAATAAAAATAAAAATAAAAAGCTGACGTTTCGGATAGAGACTCTCCTTTATCAAAGCAAAAAGGATAATTCTCTAAAAGCAAATAGAATATTACAGAATTATCCTGAAGTTATGAACTTCGTTCATTGTGACTAACAGAAAGATTCTGCGATTTTCACTTTTCATTTTTGCATCAAGTTTATTGAGCCATTCAGCAAAATGTCCCGAGTCACCCATGTGCGTTTATTCGCACGATATTCACAAGGCAATGAGTGCACATTTTTGAAACATCTAGTTTTCGCTGATTTCCTGATGATTAGGGGTTTCAATTTTTCAGCTCCAGATGCCTTACAACATAACAGTGCCGTCAATCTTTGCTTTCATTTTTGCCTCCCTTGCAGCACTCGCCTTTTACAGCCAGCATACGATGTAGCAACAAGTAGTAGAAAATGCCAGTTTCCTCTGCATTGAAAATGTTCCATGCATCAAAGTCTTTTATGATTTCTTTTATGCGTCCTGTTCTCCACGTGTTCACTTGATCCATTGACACAGTATTTTCTTCTCCAATATTGCTTTCAATGAAATACCACAATATGGTAGAGCCATAAAACTGGCTTTGAAATCCACATGCCCAAGGGCAGATGCAAAGGTTAAAGCCTTTTGTTGAAAAGGGGACTACTTACTGGAATATTTCTGGATCTTACTTCTTGAAACCAGTGAATAACAGGTTTTTCAACATCTTCATAATTTGCACATCATATTCTCTTACGTTGCGGACCGATTTCCTTCTTGGCAACCATCTAAATTTTGTTCTGTTCTTTTAAGATTGTTCTTAATGTTGAAGGAGCTATCCGGAAATTTATAGCAACTTCTCCTTTTTTCCTGCCATCTACTTGCTCGATCATTTGCAATTTTTCACCAAGAGTAATTTGCCAGCGTTTTTGTTTTGTTGCCATTGCAAAACAGGTTTGACTGCAATATTTTTCAGAGTGCCGTGCAACGACTGTATGCACTGATGGTACAAAGTTCAACTCAAAGACACAAATGAATACACACAAAAATCACCGCAATCACAACTCTGGTCACAACTCTGCTCAGTTCATGGCTCTGTTCTCTTATACTTGGCATTTCTCCGTCAGCGTCTCTTTCTCAGCGATTCGTTTTAATTGGCGTCACGTCTATCTTGGCATTGTGTTTCTCTCTCCTTCTAAAGGAAGCGTGGCTTGAAGTAAATCCCTAGCACGGGCAGATTTATGAGCAGGGGCACCATCCTGTTGGAACCAGATGTTAGGTACCGCAGCTAGTGGTAAGATGTCAAACTCTTCAAACACATGTTCCCGTAACAGGTTACAGTAGCGGTCTGTGTTCAAGGTACCATCAATAAATACAGGTCCAATAATTCGGTCGCCAGTATTCCCCATCATACATTTACCGACCAACGTACTTGGTGGTGATGAGGTTGCACTAAATGTGGATTTACATCGGCCAGTGGTGGGCATTCTGACGGTTGACAACTCTATCACGAGTGAACATTGCTTCGTCGGTCCACAAAACATGTTTTAAGAAATCGGGATCCTCATCTATCTTCAGAAGCATGGCATTTGCGAAGTCGACCCGCTTTTCTACATCACCTGGATGCTGACCTTGCATTACCATTGGTATTAATTCCATTCGGATTAGCGGCTATATAGGCTAATACGTCTATCTCGACATCAGCAGTTACATAGCGAGGTAGAGATTGGTATTTTGCCTTTCTTACTAACCATCCAGTGCTACTTGCACGTTTTATTAGGCACAGAAGGGTGTTTTTATTAACTCTAGGCGCCTAGGAAAACGGCGGTTAAACTCGCGGGCAGTTGCAGTATCATTTCGACCACATTCGCCATAAATTATTAGTAACTCGGTGTAGTGCTCAGAAGTGTACGCATTGGCTATAGTGTACAGTAGACAGTAAGTACAGGTAACATCAGTAATTGATGAAACTGGTAAACGTTGTGAATCAAAACAGCAATGCGAGCAACCCCTTTTCCACACACAGCAGAATAAAAAAAAATTGAAAAAAATGGAACACTGAAGATTGCTCTGTCTACTGTACAAGGAGCACTGACAACTGAAGACAAAGGATATTACCTGAGATGCCACTCTGTCAGATAATTTCTCTAAGCCGAGAGGGAATCGAGCCAAGAGGAATGATCAGACAAAGCCGCTTAAAGAAATTAAGCAACGGGGAGCGTGGCCAGCAAAATGTTGGGTGGAGCGACAGAAAAATAACTTCCCTCCTCCTAGGCAATTTTTTAAGAGCGCCCGAACTTTCGAGAACCATGATACTCGTCAACCATTGGCTGAGATCGAAATTATGCAAAGCAGATCACGAGAAAACCGGAATAAAAAGGCCAAGCAAGGCAACGATCGAGGCAGATTGACAGTTCCCCGCCATGAAGACAATGCATCGACGGAAAGTTTCCTGAGACATAGGAGGGACTTCGTAGTGATTAGTGCTTGTGAGTGACTTTAATTCTTTGACTTAGAAATTATTCATGCCGCAACCAACCATCCAACGCGTGCGTGAATAATATTCTGACTGTTGTCACCCTCCCCCGAACTATTTGTAACTTTATTTATTCACCATGGAGAACATGGTGAATATGATTGCCGACGGGCCCTTTTCCGTCGGCATGTTCATGAAGGAGTTGTACTCTAAAACGAGTATTCCTCCTGTACTCCTGTCTGGCGACCCCGCTGTCTTGGTCCTACAGAGGCTTACCCCGACTGAGTCGAGGATGCTCTGTAGGCAACATAATGTGGCAGACCGTATTGTGTCTGCTGATACCATCAAGGTTGGGCAGACCACCGTCCACTTGAGCTATGCAGAACCCGGATATGTACCAGTGTGCATCCAGGGTGCATCGCCGCTGATGACTGAGAAATATCTTAAGGGATACATGTCTGACTACGGTGTGGTGCATAAGGTTTCGTACCCTCAGCACCCTGATTCTCCTCTTCAGAAGACGGGCAACATCGTAGTCTACATGGACTTACATAGAGACATTCCAACCGACGTTGTAATGCGCGGAGATCGTGTCTCCGTGTCTTACAAGGGTCAAAGGCAGTGCTGCTGGTACTGCAAAAAGATGTCTCACGTTAGAAAAGACTGTCCTCTCCTGAAGAAGTGTGACTACTGCAACAAAGTAGACAACAAATTCCATCACTGCCCGGAGAGGACGTTTGCATCACCAGCAGCTCCCTCATCGCCTAAAGGAATGTCTCCCCAGCGATCTCCAAAAATGACATCACCGGCCAAGTCACCAGAGCCGAGCAGAGCTACGACGCCTTCGTGGCCACCTCGAAGGCAGCATACGACGCCATCGACGCCACCTTCGGAAACAAGGAAAGAGATGCCAACATCTCCAGCACCACTATCGGTGAAACCCAGGGAGGAGAAACCTCATACTCCTCCCCCATCAATGGTGCAAGATGGCACCCTATTACCCGATCCATCAAGCAACATCTCGATGGTTGAGGAGGTGAGCTCTGCAGAAGGTGATGCAGACGTTTCAGGTTATTCCGAATCCATCTTTCCAGAGGAAGAATTTCCAGCCCTTCCTCCGCCTGCGAAGACTTCAACTTCGCAGCCTTTACGAATTGCCTGTGCTCCTGCATCAGCTTCAGTGTCATCATCTGCTGGGAATGTGAAGTCATCAGCAT
>JAHWFO010037430.1:1613490-1625230 GCA_023313115.1 Rhysida immarginata
ACAGCGGGAAGGGCTTGCGACGGCATTGAAACATCGCAAGCCTAAAACCAGACGGTATCACAGCAGAAGGGACGGCGTTGCTGCTTCTTCTTCTACCGATAGAGACAGCCGCGAGAGCCATCATCGCAGCACTTCTTCCTCCTCGTTTCGATCTCCGAGGCGGAAGTCGAAGGAGCCTCCACCATCATCTGTGAAGCTCAACGCGCAGGATGACAGACAATCTTATAACTATTCGGTGTGTAATGGAAGAAGCGCAAGTTCGTCAACAAACTCTTGCAGTGTTAAGTCTCGACCAGGAAAAAGCGTTTGACAAGGTGAATCACGAATTTCTATTCCAAGTGTTTCACCAGCTTCATCTTCGGACCATCACCTGTGAAGCTCCAGTCTCCTTCGGATAAGTGTCAAGAACCAGCAACGTGATTCCACAATGAAGGTCATCTCACTGAACGTGCGTTCCCTGGGTTCGTCTTTTAAGCAATCTGTTTTATCGACGTTTATTGCCCTGTACAGGCCGGACATACTTGTGCTTCAAGAAGTAAAGCTTGAACCTTCACAAGTATGGTATGATCTACCCGGCCTTCGCAGACATTTTCCTTGTGGACAATTTTTCATTAACTCTTCGTCACCGTTTAGGCAAGGGGTTGCAACTATCATCTTCAACCCCTCCATTCAGGTGTCGAATTGTTTGTGCGACAGCGAGTGCAGGGTAATATCTATAGACATTACATCTTCTAATATTAAATTCCGATTGCTTAACGTGTATGCTCCATGCACGCGTGCAGAGAAACGACACTTTTTTAACGACCTACAAGTGTATTTGTGTTCATCATTTCCTGTAGTGATTGCTGGTGATTTTAACTGTCATCCAGACGCCGACAACATCTTTTCGTCTGGACATGTGCATCGCCTGTGCCAGAAAAATGCATTGTTTGACCTATGGCCTGTGAAGTCTCGTGGTGATCTCAGTGGGTACACATTTCATCGAGGACCCACTGTGTCATCGCGACTAGATCTTTTTTTGGTCGACAATGTGTTTGCTGGTATAGTTGGAACAATGGAGGTTATTCCTTGTGCTTTCTCAGACCATAGTGCCATCGTGTGGTCTTGGGATCCTCCATTTGTTTCTCCGGCAATTGCTGCAGGTCAGGTCACCAATAAGAAATGGTTTTTAAACGTTTCTCTGCTCGACAATGATAAGTACCGGGGAATGTTCGTTCAGTTTATGGAAAAACATCTGCACAATTTGCCTCCTACGCTTGAATCGTGGTTGAACTTAAAAACTAAAATAAAAAAATTTTTCCGGAAGATTGGATTGGATGCAGCCAGACGTCGTCATCGTAACCTTCTCATGCTGCAAGAAATATTACGACTCCTCCATTGTTCCACCCCTAAGGAGGAGTTTCTGGCTGAAATTCATCAGGTGACGAGTGAAATAAACGCTCTAATGATCCGAAAAGCGGCCGGCGCAACACTCAGGGCCAAACTTACCTGGGCAGCTGACGTCAGGCACATGTCATCGGCAGTTTTCGATGAGGAGAGGCATCGGGCTAACAATAAACATTGTCATCGTTTAATGGTGGAAGGTGAGGAAGTGGAATCTGATGCCGACATCTTATCAGCCTTTCACTCTCACTTTTTAGCCATCCAATCATTCCGTCAGACACCACGAAGCAGTGGATAGAGGGATTGAGACCTTTTTCTGTGGAATCCAATTCGTTTATAACACGTCCCTTCCCTGAAGATGAAGTCAAGAAGTTTCTCTCGGCAGATGGCCGTCAACAGTCCAGCCCGGGCTTAGACGGCATTCCATTTTCCTTCTTTAATTCGTTGTGGAAGCTTCTTGGGTCTTTCCTGGTTCGAGTCTTTAATTCCATTATTCAAGATCCGTCTTCCATTACACCGGACTTTACTGTGGGGAAAATCATCTTACTCCCTAAAGGTCCGGATCCAAAACTCGTGACCCAGTGGAGATCGATTACATTACTCAATACGGACTATAAAATCTTCACTGGGGTGTTACAGCAACGGCTTAAACTCATCGCCGACGAGTTTTTCGAACCGGGTCAATCCTGCCCAATACCAACACGCAGGATGACTGACAATCTTATAACTATTCGGTGTGTAATGGAAGAAGCGCAAGTGCGTCAACAAACTCTTGCAGTGTTAAGTCTCGACCAGGAAAAGGCATTTGATAAGGTGAATCACGAATTTTTATTCCAAGTGTTTCACCAGCTTCATCTTCGGTCATTTGCTGTGATTATTTCTGCACTGTATGCATCGGCAACATCATGTGTGGCGATTAATGGCTCCACTTCGTCTACCTTCGAACCCTTGAAAGGTGTCAGGCAAGGGTGTCCTCTATCGCCTCTCCTGTACATCTTCTATTTGGAGCCATTACTCCAGTTCTTGAACCGCCACCCGGAGGTTCGGGCATATGAGTTACCAGCTGCGTCTATCAACATCAGGACATTAGCAGATGCCGACGACGTCGTGTTGTTTGCTTCGGACTCGTATTCCCTGAGCATTTATAAAGAAACCTTCGATCTCTTCAGCACTTCGACGGGGAGTACCATCAACCTCGTCAAGTCGATGGGAATTGCGATTGGGAAATGGATGATCGACAAGCTCAAGCTACTCCCAATAACATGGTGTGGTCAGATCAGAGTGCTTGGATTTATATTTTCCTTTTTACCGGACATGGACTCTATTCATTGGCAGCAAGTGGTGGATAAGTGTATTGCCCGCCTTGACAGGAATTTTTGTTTTTCCACGTCAATGCTTGTCAAGGTGCGGTTTGTGAAGATTCATATTTTATCTCTGCTGTCAGCTAAGTGCCTATTCACTTTACCGCCAGCAAACATGCTCCACAAAGTTCTCAGTGCTATTGTTAATTGTGTGTGGGGAGTTCTGTTCAGCGTCATCCTTTTCTGGCAGGGTTTCTCTTCACTCCCTTTGAAAGGGGAGGGTTAGGCCTGCCCGAGATCCAGCGATATCTCATTGCAGCAAGGCTTGCTGCAATGATTCGTGTTTTTCTCTTTTTTTCGTGTGGGCGAACTTTTTGTTTATGTATCTACGAGTGTTTTTTAAAGTGAATAGGATACCGTTACCTCCCTTGCTGCCAATAACTACTAACGTGCGTCACCCGAGTTTGTACCATCTGTTTCAAGGGGACTTAGTGACAATATTACCAGCGTTGCGCAATTTAGACTACCAAGATTGGGGTTATTTGCGTCTGTCTTGGTTCTTCCAGCAGTCTGACCAGGGCGATGCCACCGACATCTTTCGCCTCTGCCCAGATTATCCGTGGTCAGCCACTTTAAAGGCAACGAAAACTGTTGCCTGTGATGAAACTGTTTCTCTTGTCAATGGCGATTGCTGCACCATGGATTTTACTCCCTACAACGTCTTCATCTATGGAGGGTGGTTAGATCTGCTGGTTTTCTACATTGTGGCATCATAGAGACAATTGAACATATATTCTTCGAGTGCTCATTTGCCAAATCCATCTGGAATCGTCTGTGTCAACATTATAGGTTACCTAAGATCTCCTACTCGTTTGTGCGGTTTCTGATGGATGACTCCACCGGTGATTCATTAAACTTGGAGCTAGTGGTACCAACTATGTTTTTAAATAAAGAACTCTGGATGGCAAGAGTGGACAGAGCGAAGGGGACTTTTTCCACAACGTCATCTACGTGGAAAAAAGGATCTTTACATCTACGGTCCTTCCTCCTCTTAGAATGGTATCGGCTAGGCCCTTTGGTTTTTAAAAGGCGTTACGCTACAACTAAACGCCTTTGAAAGTGGACTCAGGAGTTTGCAACAGCAGTCAATAGCCCTATCGGTGGCCTACGCTTGGGGGATAATGGACCAAGTTACACTAAGGAATGCATTAGTGGAGATTACGAGGTCAACGCCCAGAAGATCAAGCGGAAAAGGAAGCTTTTCAATGGAACAACTAGCCAGAGTGCAAAGTTCGAGGTAAAGAAAAACGGAAAAAGCGATAGGTAGTATTAGACAAGAAATCGAAAAATTTAGATGATTGTCGGAAGATTGTGAAGTGCAATGGGTTCAGAAAATCAAGAGGTTCAGAACTCCCAAGGAAGAAGGTTGGATATTCGCCCCGTTATGGCAGATGAACAAAGTCACGTCATATACGTTAAGAATGTTGGAAGGAAACGTTAAAGGGGGATATATAGAAGATGGAAAGCAGAGTACCAGCCTAATGCAGGAGGAGCAAAGGAAAAAGCAGGCTTCAGCAGCAGCAGTAGAAAAGAAACGAAAGGCATATGGGGAAATGCTCGAAGAGAAGGATAGATACGAATTGGAAAGACGTGAGAATAATAGCAGTAAAGAAGACTGGCCGAATAGCTAGGAACATCATGGAAAGGAAGCCCAGCTTCGAATAGCAGAGATACAAAGCTGTTATCAAGGATTAAAGAATTTAGAGTGGATTACAAGGATGCAAAGCGAAGACATTGATAAAATGAGAGAGGTCGTCAGAGGTCAAGAAAGGAAAATAGAATACATTCTATAAAAGGTAGAGCAATTGCAACTCAGACTAGAGTACTTAGCGAGAGAAAAGGAGGAAACAAGTAGAAGCAGCAAAGAAAGAAAGAAGTACAACGATAGTCTGATAAGGGAAAAAGAATCCGAAGCTGAGCATCCAGTTATTCATTTTCCTCCAATCTGTTCCTCTTGAGTCGTTATTTAGACCTAAAGACGGAACAACAATTATGAAATACCTTGTGTAAAGTTATCACTGCAACTTTTTTTGAGAAGTTCCAAAATCTATGAAATTATACTGCTCATGATTAAAATCTAATTATCTGTAAATTTAATCATCAATTTAAATTTAAAAATGTATAAAAAATTCAGCATTGTTTTATGTTATTCATAGATGTTTTGAAAGCATTTTTCCATGAATGAATAACCATGGAATTTTCTTATGATGTATTTTACTTCTTCGGACAATATGGATAAAATAACAATTTAAGTTATATGAATTATGGTTAATTTCAGCATTTTATAGTTACTTTTATATATAACGATTTTTTTTATCCATTCGTAATGGAAAAGGACTAGTTTTTACTATGAAAATGCTCCTGGGCTTGCTATAAATTTGTAACTTACTTTCCTCCTACTATGGTATACAACAGCACTCCGTATATTAAATTAAATGATTTTATTTTAAGTTGTTCTATTTATTTATTAATAATTAAATTTGTCACATCCGTAACGGCTAGTTACGAATTCCTGTCAAGACTATAAACAGATGGCGTTAGAATAGGCGTTTCATCTGCTACTTTGCAGACGATCCTCGTAGAGAACCCCTTAATGCTATTATATCTTCTAAAGATCTGTTTTATGCCAATTTTATCTTAAATTCCCTGATAAAGCAGTTGTGGAGTACATTTTTAAAAACTTCAGAAAACTGAAATTTGATTGATGTAAAAACGTGGCATTTAAAATGTTTTTCAGTGAATGAATATAAACGGTTTATAATTTGATACGACTCTTCTAGAAACTTCTGTACTATGCTACTTACAAACGCAGAAGGACAAAGTAGGTGGAAGGAGAAATTGAAAAATAAACAAAAAATACAAGAAAAAGGAACAGGAAAGAAAAAAAATTCAAGAATTCATAAAAAGAAGATAGTGTCTGAAAAGAATATGAAAGAAATCGACAAAGAGAAAAAGAATGCATGGTTAAGCGAAAGTTAAGAGAAAGAAAAAAGCTGCCAAATCTCTAAATCTTCAAAGGGAAGATTCTCCCAGTCGAGTATTCTCTAACAGGTCAGCCTTGGGAAAAGCCATTGTAAGAGGAAAACGGAATTTTCCAGTTAGCCCATGGACAAAGATTGCTATAGTAAGGAAACTAGCAGAATCATTTACTCCTCAAACTTTTATAGTCCAGTGGCCCCTCACAAAAAACCCGATGGTGTTATATTTGCAGATACCAAGCAGAAAGTTCACGATTTGTACTGTCAAGACAATATATCTAGTCAAGCACCTGGTTTAAGGGGAGAAACCACAAAAAAGTCAAATTTTGATCTAATTGTTCAAAGTTGTTGAAACTTGGCACACATCTGAATCTGGCTCCAATTAGATTCTGTACCAAGTTTCATAACAATACTCAAATTTATATGTAAGATATATGCAAAAATGTGTAAAAATTTATGCTAATTTCAAATTAAAAATTAGTTTATAAACATCTACAAAACCAATATACTAAAATTGTAGAAAGACATCACTATCCATGTTTTAGTACTTAACACAGAGAAAATTAAAATATTCTTGTCTGAAAATGTGAAAAAATCATAATGTAGTGTTGTGCATTTTTTCAAAAAATTTGTTCTCGATAACTGTTTTATAATTTTTTAAAAAATTAACTATGACTTTTCTCTTAACATAATTTTCTCTCTGCCATGTATTTTTAATGTTTTTTTTTAGGTAAAATAAATTCATTACGATCTGACAGGCAGTTGTTTTGGAAAATCAAAACAAAAATTCGATGCAGGCAAATAAACAAAAGCTGAGAAAAACAGAAACGAACGATGCATGTTTTATACAAAAACATTATCACCATGGAATAGAAAACTTTTTCACATATTTCTAATGATATTTTGCAGTATTTGACCCTGGATATACTTGACCAACATACCAAGGCATCATTTTATGACATAACAATTTTTTTGATTTTTTTGATGAAAATCACGATTTCTTGATGGTTGTCTTCCCTTAAAGGATTTTACCATTATTCGTGATGCTGATGGAAGAAAAGAAAAAGTTCAGAAACGCTACCTTGTGCTCACTTTAGGAGGGTGTCTTCAGCAGTTCATCCAAGAATTCCCAGACATAAAAATTGGACTGTCAACTTTTGCTGAACTTTGACCAAATGTGTATGCATATGCCAAGACACACCAAGCAATGTTTGCTTGTGTATTTACCACGAGAAAGTTCGGCTAATCCTTCAATGTATTCCAGACACCCTTGGTAACAGTTCTTCAGAATTCATTCAAATGATTATGTGTGACGACATGAAAGCAGATTGCATTCTTCAGAAATGTACAGATTGTGGAAATCTTGCCAAATTTGATCAGTTTGTTATCAGTCTTCCAGAAGTGACTATGAACATGGATATATCTTACAAACAGTGGAATAAAACAAACAAGACAAGTTGTGCGAAATCAGCACAAATCAGTCTGTGACCTGCTAAGCACTATGCTGACTTACAATCTACAAGGTGTGTCTAAAAAGTTCGGTGAATGGTGTCATATCTGGAAGGCAACTTGGCGCATGTGCTTGTGGAGAATCGATACACAGCATGCAATGCATGTGACTGGCAGCGTAAACAGACTGCGACCTGTTGAACGTAGTCAGTGTGAGAGGAAGTGTCACAGCGCAATGGAGCCACGTGTAAACATCACGTTCTGCTACAAATTGGGGAAGACTGCAACGAAGACACATGAAATGTTGGTGCAGGTGTACGGACCAAAAAAAAGCCGTCTGCAAAAATTCAACGTGAAAACACTGTTGATCGCCTACGACAAGAGCATCATCCACAAGGAATTTGTTCCTGCAGGTCAAACCATTAACGCTGCATTTTCCAGTCCTGTGCAACTCTGGCCGAACCCGCCAGATATGCTGTAGCAATTGGTTCAAAACGGACTGGTAAAATGCAGCATTAATGGTTTAACCTGCAGGAACAAATTCCTTGTGGATGATGCCGTTGTGGTCGAAGAAGGCGATCAACAGTGTTTTCACTTGGATTTTTGCAGAGGGCTTTTTTTGGTCTCAGCTTCCTTCCCATACACCGGCACCAACATTCCATGTGTCTCCGTTGCAGTCTTCCCCAATTTGTAGCAGAACTTGATGTTTACACGTTGCTCCATTGCCCTGTGGCACTTCCTCTCACACTGATTACGTTCAACTGGTCTCAGTCTGTTTACACTGCCAGTCACATGCATTGCATGCTGGGTTTCGATTTTCCCCAAGTCTCTAAAGAACCATGCGCATGCACAAGCCCATGCAGCAAGTTGCCATTCAGATATATCATTAACTGAACTTTTTAGACACAACATGTATTTCATGTGCATGTGAAGAAGGTGCAAAGTAACAATTTTGAAAATATGAAGAAAAACCTAACAGAATGAGCTCTTTCGATCCAAGCAGATTTTTGTGAGAACTATGCTCATCTGTATCAGGAAACATACATCTACTCACTGGAAACATACATCTACATTATATACAGCCATGGTTTATTACAGAGACGTTAGCAATGCCGAAGTGTCAACTGAGCCTGTTGTCATTGTTTCTGATTAATTGTAACATGATAAGTATGCTGTAGCAATTATTAATCAAACGATAGATGAGCATTTCAAGACCAGTTATCCTCACTTCATTATTTTTGTGTCAATCAGATAGTGCTGCACAACACTTAAAACAAAAGTACACTGTGCAAAATGACACTCAATAAAGAACCTATGGAATGGCATTTTTCGGCCACTTCCCACGGGAAAGAATGCATACACTGAATAGGAGGCACATTTAAACGTCACACCAGAGAAGCTTGCAAAGCTAGAAAATATGACCCGCGCACAGCATCCGTGCTCCAGTCTGTAGCAAAAGAAATATGCAAGAACCTCAGAATAATTTATGAACCTGCGTCAAAAGTCAAAAGGAAGTATCAAATCTAGATAACTGCTGGAGAATTGACGGGAAGTATAACATATTTGGAATTTCGAGAGCAAGAAAAGCTAATTGGTTTATATCCAATGGACCATATATTGTTCAGTACAGCACAAACTCTTTGCAAGACGATGTTGAACAGTTTTCATTCAAAGATGGAACAAGCAAAAAATATCAGAACGTTAAATGCCTATTATATAAATGTATATATCAATGAAAAAATAAATGTTTTAGACAAATACATATCAATGTAAAAAAATATAATTTTCAAGTCTTTGAACTGTATAGTCTTTAATAAGACAACATATTTGTAATGTGCTATTTATTAAAAAATACGTTTGAAATTTCAATATCTTAAATGTCTAAAAATAAAATTGTTTTATTTCTATTCTAAACATAAAAACTAAAAGTTTAAAATTTTATTTTTTATTTAGACTCAGTTCTTAAGTTTTATTAAGTCATTTTACAAGCTTAGTTATCATTATAGTTGAGATGTGCCGTTCGTACGTTAGTGTGTCCTGTCCATAACAGAAGTAATTGCTGTATCGTAACTTTACTACATATCAATTGATAATAGTACCAATTTTATTACTTTATGTGACTTCTTATCTTTACTTTAAAACCAACAGAATTTTTTAATATGTACTATTACAGGAGAAATGTCGATTTGCTTTGAAGCTTCAAAAAGCTGTATCCTCTTCGTGTCCCGTCCATAACGGACCATTTACAAAGTTCTAAAACCCTTTTAATGGAATCTTTTACATAATCTTTTTCCTTATTAAAATGTAAAACAAATTGAAATGGACAAAATAGTAACATTGCATCATAAAAATAGTTTTGTTTAATTTCTGCGGGAAGGTTATCATGAATTATTTTTCCAATTGTCCCATCCATATTGCTGGAAATGACCCTTTGTTTTATTAATTTTATAACCAGCCACTCTTCTATAAACACTTTATGAAAACTGAAACGCCAATGATGTCGTATACAGTATATACATCTTGTTTTCGATCGTGAAATATTCACGTGATCTCGGCCTTTTATATTCATAGGATGAATACGGAGCTTCTAAGTAACAAATACTGCAGTATCAATTCCAGTATTACCACATTTTGCAGGTTGACATCATTTAGTGTTAGACAGAGAAATCCTGACACGTGTGTGCCGTAACTTAAGCTAAAGACAGATAAGACTTGTTTTCACATCTTTATCGAACCTAAACTTCGAAATAAAAACACATGTAGAGAAGAGATCTTTTATTAGTATTTTTTAAAATGTAAAGGGTGAATTTAATTAGAATAAAATCAATCCTCGTGCAAAAGATGGTCTTTAGATACCGAGTCGTCACTTCTCTGTGTAGAGAGCTCTTTGTTTTGTGTTGGCACTGCTTTACAGATGTCTTAACAACCCAGGGGACTTTCAATGTTGTTGAAATTTTCCTGGACAGCTGTTAAGAATCCTAGGTTCGATCCAAAATCACCCACCAAAACAACATGAAGAACCAATAGTAGTATAGGCAGCCCTTTATATACCACTTCCGGCCACGCCCACCACCACTTCCGGTTGCAGGAGGCCAGTTTATATACCACTTCCGGCCATGCCCACCACGCCCTCACCTCAGGCGGTGGTATAAAAGCCGGCCTCCACGTGACCCTTTTTTATCAGCACAGATAAGATCTAAAGATAAGATAAGCCCAGCGGACCGCCATTTTGGTTGCCATGGCAACGGAGCGGCCATTTTTGATGAGAAGATTCTGTTTTTCTTAATATTTTGAATCCTATTTTTTATGGTTCATGATGCTTTATTCAATATTTATAAAAGATAAGAAAGATGAAAAGATAAGAAAAAGAAAAAGAGAAAGAAGAAGAAACGGAAAAAAGAGAAGAGAGAGAGAGAGAGTATGAAAGAAAAAGATGGAGAAAGAGAAAAAGAAGACACGATAGTGGAAAGAGAGGAAAGAGAAAGAAGGAGAACTGGTTTTTTGGGGGTAGCTGCCTCTCCCTCCCACCCTGTGCTTGGTGTCGGTGGTCCTGAACCGCCTGTACTGTCGCCAGAGCGCTCTTATGGTGACAGTCCAAGGGTTCCGGTCCACGCACTCCTATGCAGGCGGGCGGGCGGGCGCACTCCTAGGCAGCTGGGGCACTTCGAGACTCGACCAGGGCGCTGGTTCCTGTGCAGAAAGTGGAGGGCAGAGCTTAGGTAGTTGGTAAACTCCATTGACATGCCGAGCACCACAGCTACACACAGGGGCAGCGGTCGCTGTGAGCCTCGAAGGGGATTGATCTGCACCCCCCTTATGCCGTGGCCAAGGGCTTAAGAGCCGTGGTGATTCGGTTAACTAGGGACAGTGTGGAAACCTTCCCCTGACTAGTTCGACCACTGGGAACAGATGGTTGAACGTACTCGCGGCTGGGGACCCCACTCTGCGGCCTTGCCTTATTCTGATTGGTACCTACCAAAAACAAAATTCGCATTTGTTAATTGTCTATGGGTGAGAGAAACCCATACGATTCGAGTTGGCATGACTATGAGAATGTTTGTTGTAAAGTCGTTTGGTCCTGGGGTCGAATTTGGCAAAGTTATTCGGCAAAAACAACCTAATTTCCAAGTGAAATCTAGTTCCCTCGGTGGCCGCACCATTGTATGGCGCTGCGTTCACCATTCCTTCGCAAACGATGCGTTTGTGCGTGTTTCCAGGTCCATTGGCCGAATGTCTTGGTTCTCACACCCTTCACCTTACTGAAGTCGGGATGGCCGACGGGTTTATAAAGCCGGAAAGAGGTTTTTGTTTAAAAGCGTGCTGTCGTTCAATGCCTTTTCACGTCGACTTCCACAACGGCGCTCCCCAAAGGACGCTGTGTGTTTTATTAGTACCCTTGGCATCCGCAGCGTGATGACGAGGGCGCGCTATTCGTCCTAACCCTCACTAAACCGTTAAAAAATTTTATTTATTTTATTTATTTATTTATTTATTTATTTATTTAGTTAAAGGATTACATTAGGCCCATGGGGAGCCAGTATGGTCAAAAGTCTGACCGACAAGAAGGCA
>JAHWFO010037430.1:1635230-1667987 GCA_023313115.1 Rhysida immarginata
TGCCTTCTTGTCGGTCAGACTTTTGACCATACTGGCTCCCCATGGGCATAATGTAATCCTTTAACTAAATAAATAAATAAAATAAATAAATAAAATAAATAAAATTTTTTAACGGTTTAGTGAGGGGTAGGACGAATAGCGCGCCCTCGTCATCATGCTGTGGACGCCAAGGGTACTAATAAAACACACAGCGTCCTTTGGGGAGCGCCGTTGTCGAAGTCGACGTGAAAAGGCATTGAACGACAGCACGCTTTTAAACAAAAACCTCTTTCCGACTTTATAAACCCGTCGGCCATCCCGACTTCATTAAGGTGAATGGTGTGAGAACCCAGACATTCGGCCAATGGGCCTGGAAACACGCACAAACACGTCGTTTGCGAAGGAACGGTGAACGCAGCACCATACAACGGTGCGGCCACCGAGGGAACTAGATTTCACTGGGAAATGAGGTTGTTTTTGCCGAATAACTTTGCCAAATTCGACCACAGGACCAAACGACTTTACAACAAACATTCTCATAGTCATGCCAACTCGAATCGAAAACGTGTGGGTTTCTCTCACCCATAGACAATTAACAAATGCGAATTTTGTTTTTGGTAGGTACCAATCAGAATAAGGCACGGCCGCAAAGTGGGGTCCCCAGCCGCGAGTACGTTCAACCATCTGTTCCCAGTGGTCGAACTAGTCAGGGGAAGGTTTACACACCGTCCCTAGTTAACTGAATCACCACGGCTCTTATGCCCTTGGCCACGGCATAAGGGAGGTGCAGATCAATCCCCTTCGAGGCTCACAGCGACGGTTGCCCCTGTGTGTAGCGGTGGTGCTCGGCATCTCAATGGAGTGTACCGACTACCTAAGCTCTGCCCTCCACTTTCTGCACAGGAACCAGCGCCCTGGTCGAGTCTCGAAGTGCCCCAGCTGCCTCAACCGCCCGCCCGCCTGCATAGGCGTGGGTGGACCGGAACCCTTGGACTGTCACCACAAGAGCGCTCTGGCGACAGTACAGGCAGTTCAGGACCACCGACACCAAGCACAGGGTGGGAGGGAGAGGCAGCGTACCCCCAAAAGACCAGTTCTCCTTCTTTTTCTTTCCTCTTTTTCCACACTCCTCTCTTCTTTCTCTCTCTCCATCTTTTTCTTTCCTTCTCTCTCTCTCTCTCTCTCTCTCTCTCTCTCTCTCTCTCTTTCTTTTTTCCGTTTCTTCTTCTTTCTCTTTTTCCTTTTTCTTATCTTTTCATCTTTCTTATCTTTTTATAAATTTTGAATAAAGAATTATTATACGTAAAAAATAGGATTCAAAATATTAAGAAAAACAGAAATGGCTGTCGTTTCTCAAAATGGCGACCAGCTGGTCTTATCTTATCTTCTCATCAAAAATGGCCGCTCCATTGCGATGGCAACCAAAATGGCGGTCCGCTGGGCTTATCTTATCTTTTGACCTTATCTCTGTTGATAAAAAAGGGTCACGTGGAGGCCGGTTTGTATACCACCGCCTGAGGCGAGGGTGTGGTGGGCGTGGCCAAAAGTGGTATATAAACTGGCCTCATGCAACCGGAAGTGGTGGTGGGCGTGGCCGGAACTGGTATATAAAGGGCTGCATATACTACTACCAGTGCTCAAGTTGCTCTGATATCGAATTGACAGGAAAATCACTGATTCTGAAGAAACTTCACAGAGCTGACCCTTAAATGATAAAACAAAATAAGAAGATTTTCGAAAAGCATATAATAAAGAATATTTTTTACTGTGGCTGTTTTAATGAGGAATAAATGTAGATATTGCATAAGTTGAATTATTTTAATTTCCTTGAGAATCACCAAAATCAAATTTCCGACCTAGAATGCAAAGTCGAAAGTCAAAAGAACCAATAACACGCAAACCACAACTTTGTCATTAAAATACAAAAAGCCAAACATTCTATATCCGTTTTGAAAAACCAAATCCTGTATTGATCTGTAGTAAAGTACGGTTAAGGACAACATCGCATCCATTCAATATGAAAAGACTTCAAGAATAAATGCAAAGACTAAAATTTAGAATTCAAGCTTTAAAAGTGACCAAAAAGCGTTTTGTAAGACTATTTATCATATAAAAGGTAATTTTAACAATCCGCCAAAAACATTGAAATGATTACAAATTTGATTAAGCACTGTTCAGTAAGAAGAACAATTTTGGCAATTTAAAATACGAAGTGATGACTTTGAGGCTAAAAAAATTTCAAAATGCAAATGTAAGAATAAAATACCATAACAGAAAACTTACTGAATACCAAATGCACCGTACTAAAAAAATGGACGTTTTAGTGTCAACTAGGAAATGAAAAGCTGAATTTTTAACAACAATTAACATTGGATTTCATAGACAGATGGAAGCAGCTAAAAAAATTTCGTCGATTGATCATATTTATGAATACGTAAAACAGATCACATTAGGATTCATTAATTGGAAAATCCGTCCCCATCAGGGGAGCAGAGAAGCCGCATAAATGTAAAAAACGCATTGCCGAAATTAGAATGGGAAGGAAAATTCTTGAATGTATACAAACACTCACTGAATCTATCAAACTTGAATCAGGTACTCAGCAAAAGCAGAACCTATGAAAACGAGCACCTAACAAAGACAAAAACCAGCTAACGAAAAAATGAAAATTAAAATCTGTTATTAGAATAAGGTTATTTGAAACCTAGGAGTAAAACAGAGTCAAGTTGGTAAAGGAAAATCTTCAGTACCTTCAGATTAAATTAAAAATTGAGAAAAAATCCAAAACTTCTCTCAGTGTGTTGATTTCTACAGAGTTTTTTAATTCACCTTTCTCCTTCCGACCTGCATCCTTTCCTCTTGCCTCCTCACCCTTTTTTCAGTAATCATTGTTTGAGAGTAGTCATGTCTGTAGTACTCTCATCTCCCTTGTAGGATTGAAACTTCAATCAGTAATCAAGTAACCAAAATTGTTTCATTTGGTATAAGCGAATTTAAGCTGAGTTAACTCTCTTGAGTTAACAAACATGAAGAATTAGAATTTTTAGAACTTTTAACATTTAATATGAGGAATGTGAAAAACGAACACATAACAAAGATTAAAGCAGACTTTCTTCCCAATCGAGAGAAAACATTTTCTCGATCTAATAAGAGAGGAGGGGGTATAACTGTATACGTGAAAACTAATTTAATGTTCGATATAATCAAACACTGCTCCAAAACCAATGACGACTATGAAACTCTTACGCTACTTGTTAATAAGAGACGGGTGGTTATGGCGGTATATCGTCTTCCGTCAGGTTCGTTGAAAGCATTAGGTACTTATTTTGCTGAACACTTGTTGATTTTCCAACAGACGGATTACCAGCTCTTTCTTGCTGGAGATTTCATTCTCCATCTAATTCACATTATTTACTCGATCCAATAGCCCGAGCTGGTCTTATTTCATCTGTATCAGCTTATACCACTATTCCTCGCATTTTAGTAATTACACTTCAATAGACACTTGCGTCGCTTACATTAAACCATTGTATAGTAACTCGCTTAATAAGCATGTTTCGGACCATTTTCCACTGCTAGTGATTTATGATTTATACCAGTCGGTCACCGTTAAGCACCTACTGTTTAGTAAGCCTTTGATTTCAGATCAGCGAGTTCCTGTTTTAGATTCTTATTTCTTACAAACTGATTGGTCCGATATATTTCCTAGTATTCAGGATGTGAACTTAATGTTCAATGCATTTTTGCACCATATGTCGCTTGGCTTTGAACGTTACCTTCCATTTAGACAGCAACATGAATATATAAGGTCTATAGTTAAGCCAAGGAAACCCTGGATTACGCCTGCTCTTTTGAATGATATTAGACGCAAAAATACATGTTATTTAAATTCCCGGCAAACTCCAACGGTAGCTAATGTTAAGCGACTTAAAGATTTTTCTAGCAAATTGCGGGTAAAGTTGAAAAAAGCCAAGCTGAATCATTTTGCGGAGCTCTTTACAAATTTGAAACCTCACAAAGATAAATGGAAAATATTGAAGGATCTCGGGCAACTGGTGGGTCTTACCAGTTTCCTTTTGCAAATCCTGCTGGGGTCACTAGCACTGACCTCACGCATTTTCATCAGGCGCTATTACCTTCTTCACCTAATTTAATAGATACAATTAAGAATGAGGGTGTGGTTCAGTCAGGCAATAATCCTACAAGTTTTTTTGCTTATCCTACGTCGGTTAATGAGGTTATTCAGGTGATGCGCAAATTGAAATCGACTCAAGCATTGGACCTCTTAAGTTTGCCACCTAAGTTATTGGCCACTCTTCACCACTCGTTGGCTTATCCCTTGGCTTGTATTTTCAATTGTTCTTTGACATCTGGTGAGTTCCTTTGGCAGCTTAAACTTGCCAGGGTGACTCCAATCTTTAAAAAAGGGGATCCACAGCTGTTTACTAACTATCGTCCCATTACATCCTTGCCGTTTTTTGCGAAGGTTCTTGAGAGGCTCTTTTATGATAGGCTATCGCACTTTATTCACTCGAATAATTTAATTAGTACGGATCAGCACGACTTTGTTCCGAAGAAAAGTGTTGAGACGGCCTGTCATGAGTTTCTCGAGTATGTTTCGGCGGGGATGATGGGTGGCAACTTGGTTGCAGCATTATTCATTGATTTCTGTCACGTATAATAACAATAATGTGAGAGTACGCAGTGGAAAGTAGAAATACGTAACAGAGACGTGAAGTGAATATAAATAAAATGTGTATTTCAACATATAAGTTCAAATAAAAGGATGTATCAATCTACGCTAATGCTTAATACTACACCAAATGTTAAAGTTTTAGAAAAACTAGTAACCAGAAATGTAAATCACACAATCTCTGAACTACAGCTACTTAAACCTACCAGAATTAAATAATAGCAACGGTAACATTAAACTAGAATATAATGGAGCACTTTCTTTTTCTCCTCATACCATTTCCCAACAACACATTAGTCACTCCACACACCGTAAATGCGTCGCTAAAATCTATAGCATAAGCTCCTTAACACTTAAGAGCTCCTTTCTTTCTTTATGTTTTATTTTCCTAATTCGCCCGACTCCAAACACTTTAGATGGAGGGTTCTAAACGGATAGGAATGAAACACCAGGTAGACAAATATTAATTTTTGCACATTATGGTAACAAATTTTATTAGGAACACATTTCCTCTCGCCGTCACCATTGCTGCCGTCACTAATTTCCGGGAACACAAATACACTAAAATGGAGAATGTCTCCTTTTCTAATGAGCTGGCACAAAATCAACCATCAAATGCCGGGATTTTTAGCGCACCATGTAATGACTGCTCCATGTAAGCCGGTAGGCTGAAGGGCCATAGTCCCCGTATGATGGTGTTCGCTGCAATTCCAGGAAACATTCCTTTACATTACTTACTCTAGCTCCTACTGCAAATTGAGCACTTACCAGCGTTACTGTCCGTTGTATTGCTATTGTGGGAATTAACCGTGAAGGGCATTCACAGCTCGCCGCCTCCGTTCCGATACCATCTGGCGAAACATCTTCTTGAGCCACTTGCTTCACCGTAGTGAGGGCCTTCTTGGCGGTCGCGGCGTTCACCCCATTGCTTGCCATCCAGAAAGGTCCTCTCTCTTTTACGAGCTGCTTGGACTCCGTCCCTCATACATTAATCGTGAGCAGGCATTTTCCTTGCTGTCCTGGCTCGGGGTTCCTGGCCGGAATCTTTTCCGATCCATCCATGGTACTCTCTCCAAGCTTTCTCCCTGTCTCTTCCACCTGTCTCCGTTTCCACGACGAAACTCCCCCCTCTTTGCTCCCATTGGTCCACTCCTGTCGCATCTGCTGACGTTTTTGGTTTCGTCGTCCCCCTTCCAGTTTCGTTTGGTGGAAGACACGAGTCCAGAAGTGAGGGACGATGTCATCGGAATTCGGCGTGTTTTTTGAATTCCGTGACAATTTTGCTAAGGCCTTCGACTCGGCCTTTTATACAAATTATATTTCCAATTTGGAATATTTGGTCCACCACACGCATGGTTGAAATTCTTTTTAAGCGACCGAGTCTATTTTCTAAAATTTTTGAAATATCTTCATCAAAGATTGTACGTTACGAGGGCATCCCACAGGGGTCTGTTTATCACCCCTTTTGTTTTGTTTATTCATAAACGCTATTGTAAATAGCATTCAACCCCTTCGTTCTATGAAAGTGATATTATACGCAGATGATGTGACCCTCCTTATTGCTAATGAATCTTAAACGAGTTTGTTGGAAATACTAAATGAGGCACTTGTCGATTTGAAGTCGTGGGCGGATGATAATATACTGTGTGTACATGTGGACAAAACAAAGGTATCAGCGTAACAAGTGGGGTGTCCCTGGTTTGCTACCAGTGTTTTTTGATAGGTGCCAGCTGTCGACTGTCACCTCATTTACGTATTTAGGGGTTACCATTACATGGGATCTGTCCTGGGACTTACAGACTGATGCATTATTGGTTAAGTTAAATAGAAGGCAGGGGATTTCTTCTTGTTTAAAATATTTGCCACGATACATTATCTTACAACTCTACTTCGCCTGAATTTATTCATATTTATGTTTTAGAATTTTCTTCTGGGGTTCGTCCTCTTTATATAATCTGGCAAGAGTGTTTAAGTTGCAAAAATGGTTCCTGAGGATTTTCTATGGATTGCCAAAGAATTTTTATCTTTCAGCAAAATTTGCGGAACTCGGTATTTTAACCATTTATCAACTGTATTTTACTCAGGTCTGTTTATTCGTATTTAAGAGTGTGAATGGTATGCTAATGGTGTCATCAAGTTTTAATGAGATTATTAATTCAATTGGTCATCGATATTCAAATAGATTTGGTAGCTTGCTTGTTCCTCCGCTGCTAGCTCGTAATCATAGACGCCATTGTTTATCTTATGTTGGCATTAAATGCTGGACCATCTTGCCTCCTGAGCTCAAATCAGAGAAGCGACTTTTTCAATCTTCACTTAATCTTGGGCCTGGCTTTCGGATGTGCATTTGATGTTCTTTCCCATTTATTCAAGACTCTCTATTTTATAAAGCATTTTCTATTAGGATGGGGTTGCTGTTTTCACATTGCTGTCTTATAATAAGTCTTAACTAGATATTTAGTTTATTTCCTAAGTAAACTATGTTAATGGATTATTGTTTATATGATAGTAAAGGACTTGACTAGTTATCTATATGTATATTATTTATTGTTATTTATGTTACTTAAATATTATTTAAATGTTATTCACTTTGCTATTTTTGTAGTTTTTATTGTTTGTTTTTGGTAGTACCCTCATGGTCCTATTTAACAGTCACTGACCATACTGGTCCATGTGTGGCACTTTAACTATTTTTAAATAAAAAAAAATAAAAAAATAAAGAAAAATTCTACAGTCTGCATATACTCTTTCCAGCCTATGGCCTTCAATTGGATATAGAGTCAAAATTTCGAGTCGCAAGTGAGTCAAATTAAGCTTTCTTCTAAAATGCAAAACAACTTTCGTTTGTGCCTCAGCTCTTAGGCGATCCATCTCTGCAAACCATGGATGCATTATTAAGGCGTGTAGCCCGTTACTTGCACGAATTTAGTTGTATGTACAACCCTTAGTTCCCTAGCAGGAGCTCAATTTGTGACTTAGTCAATTTCGAAATTCCTAGTCAGAACCTTGCAGCCGTGTTTAAAATCTAGAATCTTCAAAATCTGAAGAAAACGTACACACAAGTCTGCATCACTGGCCTGCTCTTTACATATTTCATCTATATTCTTTCATCTCGCAGACATATTGCCATGTGTACAAATGATGCAAGTTGATGGGCATGCGCAGTGGAAAGATTTCACAATGACATAAAGCGAACTGAAAATAAAAATATTTATTGATATCAAATAAATCAATTGAAAAATAAATAAAAGGAATCCTTAATTCTAATAAACTTAATGAATAAAGATAAATTAAGGCATAATTAATCAATACCAATAGGTAACCACTTCGGCATTATCATGCATCAACATAAATATAACACACAGCTAATGGGACGATTTCACGCTTCGTAAAAATCGCAAGTGGTATAAGGCACCTCCTTAACACAACACAAATTAACAATCGTGTTACATCCAATTGTAGGAGAACACCAACATTATGATGTTCAGCACTCAGCTAGGTGATCGAAATTCGACAATGAGAAAGATCTTGAGCACTCGCACGTCTGGTAAGTAACTTCTGCCTGAAGCTTATCACAAAATACAAACACACAAATAACAGTAGCAAATCATACCAGGTAATGTAAGGTCACGAATCGGGAAACTTTGTCACCTGTCACTGTAGGCCCGTCAAGCTGGTCTGAATAAGGGACATTATAATTTAATGAGAAACCAGTTAGCGTTGTATAAGTAACGAGTACACGGATGTGTTTACTCGGTGATGTTCGCTAGCAAAAATTGACGAGAAGTTATGCAGGAAACGTGAATGACTAAAAGTTATTGCGCACTACGTTTCTATCGGGGTTTATTTACGAGTACTAAACCCAAGTCATATTTAACGTAAGAAGACAGACCGAAAAGCCACAAGCCTTGTACATGTGACGCGTAGTGGAGTTCATAAAATTTCAACTCAGGAAAAGTTAATTGAGCAAACTGGGCGCACAAGCCTATCTGAAAATTGGTGCTTACTAGACAGTCCGTGTCTGTTTTAAATGTCCAGTATGGGAGTTCGGGAAATATCTCGGCTTTAACAGGAGGAAGAGTATCGGAGTACGTTCTGCCACGTCGGCACATTGTTACCTTCGTCGTAGTGGGGTTCTCGTTGCTCACCTCACTCGCCGGATCATGGGGCCCATTGCTCAGTGGAGTTTCTGCAGATGCTATCATCACTCGGTCGCACTCCTACTTCTCCCTCATTATTGCTAACAAGCCGCCGTCTTACGGTCTCCATTCGCTCGAGCTCCTATTCTCCTTTTTCCTTCCGTTCGCTCTGACTCCTCTAAAGCCAACTCCTCGATCTTCGTGATGATGTAATTCCTGCTCTCGCTTGCCATTGGTCTTCTGGTGTCGACGTTGTTGACAATGAGCTGTAGGTCGCCTGTCTTTCTGACCCGACGCATAGAAATAGCGAGTGCGAAAGAGATCGACGTCATCGGAATTCGTGATGGCATCTGAATTCAGTGACATGCTTGCCGCCTCCAAAGGCAGAATCTCCTGCGTGTTGATGTTGTTGACACTGATATAGCGGAGAGAGATATTGTAATCCATCACATACTACAGCACTTGTGCTTGAAGCCTCGACAGACTTGTGCTGTGTAAGTAGTCTAGAGACGGCCTGGTTGTCAGAGAATATTATCGTCGAAACCTGCTGCATATAATGACGCCATAACCTCGCCGCGTGGGCCATCGCTAGATAGATGTACAGATAGATGCACCTCCTCACTACTGAAACGACGTGATTCATAGGCGACGGGGAACAACTTCTTCCTGTAGGCCTGCGTGGCTACGGTTCCAATGGCCTCTTCCGAGGCATCGCATAAAATGTGGAGCTCCTTGCCGGGGTTGAAGGTTTTTAGGATGGGCGGGCTTATGAACGGCTTTTTTAGTTTTTTGAAGGCCTTCCGCTGCTGGGGACCCCACCTGTAGGGTGTGTCTTTCTTCAATAGCTCGAACAGCGGCCCAGTAATGCCAGCATAATTAGCTATGAAATGCCTGTAGAACTGGGCCATGCCCAAGAAGGACCTAAGTTGGTGGACACTACTGGGTACCGGCCAATGGATAATAGCCTGCGTCAGTCTTGGTTCGCAAGCCCTGCCTTTCCTAGACAGCCTGAATCCCAGGTATTCTACCTCTTCAAGTCCTATCTGGCACTTGGATGGACGCAGATAAAAGTCGTTATCGCAGATCCTTTGTAACACTGATCGCAGCTGGTTTTTTAGCTGGGGCATATTTTGGGCATATATAAGTATGTCATCAAAATATGCCACCACACCCTTGTTGATAAGTCCGTGTAGGGCTTCGTTAATGGCTTTGGTAAATGGTGCAGCACTCCCTTAAGACTAAACGGCATAACCAAGTATACGAATAGCCCGAACCGAGTTTTAAAGGCTGTTAAAGGAACATCGGATTAACACAGCACAAATTAACAATCGTGTTACATCAAATCGTAGGAGAACACCAACACTATGATGTTCAGCACTCAGCTAGATGATCGAAATGCGACAATGAGAAAGCTCTTGAGCACTCACACCTCTGGTACGTAATTTCTGCCCGAAGCTTATCACAAAACACAAATACACAAATAACAGTAGCAAGTCATAGTTGACGAATCGGGAAACTTTGTCACTTGTCACTGTAGGTTCATTAACCTGGTCTCAACAGGGGACACTATAATTTAATGAGATACCAGTTAGCATTGTATTAGTGACGAGTAAAGGGATGCGTTTTCTCGATACTATTCGCAAAAATTGATGAGAACTTATGCAGGAAACGTGAATGACTAAAAGTTATTATGCACTACGTTTCTATCGGGGTTTATTTACGAGTACAAAACCCTAGTCATATTTAACGTAAGAAGACAGACCGAATGGCCACAAGCTTTGTACAACTGAAGCGTAGCGGAGTTCATAAAATTTCAACTCAGGAAAAGTTAATTGAGCAAACTGGGCGCACTAGCCTATCTGAAAATTGGCGCTTACCCGATAGTCCGTGTCTGTTTTAAATGTCCAGCTTGGGAGTTCGGGAAACTGCTTGGCTTCAACAGGAAGTAGAATCTCGGAGTTCCTTCTGCCACGTCGGCACCTTGTTACCTTCATTGTCTAGGGAGTCTCGTTGCTCACCTTGCTCGCCAGATCACGGGGCTCGTCACTCGGCGGAGTTTCTGCGGATGCTACCGTCACTCGGTCACACTCCTTCTCTTCCCTCAGGGATGCTAACAAGCTGCCGTCCTTTGGTCTCCATTCAATCGAGCTCCTATTCTCCTTTTTCCTTCCGTTCGCTCTGACTCCTCTAAAGCCAACTCCTTGATCTCGGTTTTTCCACGTCATCACGACATAATTCCCGTCTTCTGGTGTCGACATTGTTGACAATGAGCTCTGCGTCGCCTCTCTTTCCGACCCTACTCATAGAAATAGCGAGTGCGAAAGAGATTGACGTCATCGGAATTCTTGATGGCGTCTGAATTCTGTGACACATATTTTAAATTTTGAGTGAATTTTAATCTATAGGGGTGAGAAACAGAGTACTGGGATTCACATCATCGTGATATGTTGGCTGTCCTTAAGGTATTTATTCCATCTTGAATGATTAATGTGATGTCTTCACCATCCCCTGAGTGGATGCCCCCTTAATGTGGGTCAGGGGTTTGGATACTTCAGGGATTCTGTGAGTTATGCTGATTGTACCACTGCTACTTTAGCCTCACCCTTACCAGAAAGGTCATGGTTGAGAAGTGAGATTAAGAGTATCCAAACAAACTTATATCTCATGATAACGACGAATGAGAGAATTCATACTGCCTTGGGTATGGTGTTCGGGTGTTAGGCAGAGGCGAGTATAAGTGGCCAAAATGAGATTTCTGATAGATATAGCAGATTGAGTGAACAGCAGCACAATAAGGGAGTCTTTAAATTTTGAGCTACTAGTTTTTCCGCATTGCGAGATTTCAGTTGCTCTGGTAAAGCCACTTGATACGAATGCTGCAAACTGGTCTTCCTAGGCAGTTGCTATTTTTCAAGCTGGTGGGTAAGAGACCGAGGGGTCGACCTAGAGCCAGGTGGCTAGACGACATGGAGAATCTGGGTTCGATTTGCTTAGGTATTACCAGAGAGGATATGTGCCTGATGGCAGAAGATCGCGATTGCTGGAGATTCTTCATAGGGCTGTTGCCCCCTTGACTCTAACGGATATGCGGTTTTGAAAAGTAAGTAAGTATGTTTTCACCATAAAAATATGAAAACATACTTGTCCATTTTGTACTTTTTATTTGAATAATTTCCCCTCTCAAAACTTGATCAAACTGTTAAAAATCGTTTTTCCGAGTAAAATTTTCTTTACTACTACAGGGGTGTCGTTTACTAATACCATTAGAGAAATGTTCAGATTCAGTGATCTTCAGATGTCTTCGAAAATCCCTAAAAATATGTAGTTTTATGATGTTCTTCGTGGCAACGACTCATATACGTGGAAAGTTATAAAAGTTGAGTGATTACACTAATTTGCTGAGCACTTTAAAGCAGCTGCTGTTCTAACGAATCACATGACCATGAGTTAGTATCTGAAGACCGAGGGGGGGAAATCAACAAAATTTAAAACTTTAGTAATGTAACGAGGGTTTAATATATAAGCATTTAAAGAATATCATTAAATTATGACCACATAAAGAAGATTTGATATCACATGTGCATTAAATTTCTTTTTGATCAACCTTAGAAATTCAGCTTGGCAGTATTTAATTCTTGGAAATTAACTTTTTTAGTATTAAAACAAAGAAAAATAAAGATTTTTAACCTAAGTTAAATTTCTCTTTAAAAAAAGCTGGGAAAAAACATTTCCAGGTATCTATGTAAAGCATTGAACCTGGGATCACAACCCTTGTAAAAAGTAATTTTATTATATCACAATACAAAAAGTGTTTTATGCGAGTAACCTTAGCCTGTAATGAATTGTAAATATTAAAAAGTATAAAAATAGTCGAAGAAACTGGTACGTATCTTAAAAAATGCAGTGCCTTGAGCTCTTTTGTCTATCTGTATGTAAAAATTAATTAGACCCTGTAGTCAGTATCATAGAGTAAAGCAGTACAATCAATGATAAACATTAAAAAATATTAAATTAATATGGTCTGAATGAGGAAATTTATGCTGATAATCGAGTAAAAACAATATAATGAGTTAATTAGAACTTGAAGACCTATCAATGATTTATTGACTACAAATCTTCCCCACAAAAGTAAGTAATGGGATGAACAACAGGAGTGATAAACAGATAATGGGCTGAAATTAATCGGCATCTAGGCCCTCTGCTAAGAAAAGAGATAGGAGGTTATGTTTCACCAGAGGGGATAAGTTGTGGTTGAAGACCATTGAATAACGCATAACAAAAAGACTGGAAAACGGGTGATAACGTGGCTAAAGAGAGAGAGAGAGATGGGGGAGGACATTATACTTGGAACGATTCTAGAAACTTCTTTTCTCAACAATTGAAAACAGTTGAAAACAGAGCACTTCTCAACTTTGAATGGAATCAATCATTCAATTTTGGTCTCTCTAGCATGAACAACTTAGTACTATCCAGAAAAAGGTCTGCAGAATGGTATCTGATTTTGATGATTTATCATAAGTAGATTAAAAGTTTATTTTAAAAACTTTGGAAAAAACAAAAATGTTGATTTCGGATGTTGAATATATTAAACAGAATGCATTTTAATTTTGAATTTTATTATATTTTTCTAGCTTATGGTGCGATGGCATGGCTAACATGGCTTGCCTGCAAAGTGGCTTCTTTGTCAGAGACCTCATAGCCAGGAAAGGCTGTTTAGGCACACCTTTCCCGTATAACAATATAAGCAATCTCTGCAGTACAGTATATCAGACAACCAACCTACTCAAAGAGAAAACATTTCCTCGTCTCCACACAGCCAATTGGTAAAAATTTCAGCCTTTACCTAAGGCTCTATCTTGGGGTTGATAAATACCTCGAGAACATTCGTAATTTAAAAGACATTTTCAAAATTTTATTCGTTTGCATTTGACTACCATGTGAAAAATAAATGAACACCGATTGTAATCACCAGGTAAAAATTTCATACAACCATGCCTAGCATATTCTTTAATAAGCTCATAATAGCATAAATTTATAAAGCATGATTGTAAAGTAAATTGTGTAATCTTATTCCTGGTAACGTGAAACAGAATAGGGTATAGAATAGCATTAATCCACCCCTTTATACTTAATTAAATTCACCTCATGCCCCAATAAAGCCTAAACTAAATCTCTCCTAAGTATTGTGATTTATTATTATTATTATTATTATTATTGTTGTTACAATTATTATTATTATTATTATTATTATTATTATTATTATTATTATTATTATGTGAACATCTAGTATATATTGTTATGAAACGCGACATTGTACTTCAGGCGCTAGCATTGTTGTTATTAGCTTTTTCACTTCACGATTCTCTCGAGTGTACTCTCTAACTTTTTGCTATTCGCTATACTTTTATGAATTAAAAGTATTTTTCCTCACATCTGTATATATAAAACCAAAAGTCTGTTTGTTTATGTCTGTGTAGCTCCAAGTGATCCTATTGGCTAATCAATGTTAAGAGATCCAAGGCTAAACAAAAAGGAATTGTTTTGATTGTTACAACATTATTATTGTCAGGATGGGCAGAAGAATTTTAATTGCTGCAATATTTGTATTTGTATAATAATAATAATAATAATAATAATAATCTTTGGACAGCATAGGCATTTTTTATTCATTAAAATGTAATATTCATTCATTGATAACATTGTTATTACAGTTGAAAAGTATCGGCCTCGATGGCTCAGGCTTTGCGTGGTCGCCTCTGATGCCCGAGGACGCGGGTTCGACCCTGGCCGAGGACGACGAGGATTTTTCCAGGGGGAAGGGAAGTAAGGAAAGTAAAGCCATTGGTCTCGTGTAGTCGTTTGCTGGCTGCACAATAAAAAACCCTTGCGAGGCAAAATTTGCGGCCCCTATAATGCCCCTGAAATGACCCTGGCAGTTGACAAGGACGTTAATCCCAAACAAACCAAACCAAACCGCATTTGAAAAGTAAATTCATGTACCAGAATATTCATATAATTTATCTGTTTGAATACATACCAATCGGATTTATGATATTTAATTTTATTTTTTCCTTTGTTTTTATTATGAGTAGTCATTATATTGGCTGAAATCATACCCGTTTGATTTTGATGAAAGGGAGTCAGAATTAGTGTCGGGATTTAATATTGACTATAGTAGTGGTGGTTTTGCTTTAACTTTCATGGCTGAATATGCCAGTATTTTAATAAAAAGAATAATTATTAGACTTTTGTTCTTTGGTGGGTATGTCATGTTTTTGTTTTTAAAAATTACTTTTTTTCCTTTTCTGACATTTTCTTTATGATAAATTGATATTTATGACTTGATCTGATTTTTGAAATTTAAGTTTTCAAATTTAATAAATATTTTCATTCAGTTATTGCAACCTAATTATCTTAAACCATTACTTAGAATTTTTATTATTCAACATATTATAAAACAGCAGCTTATAGTATAAAGGCAGGTAGCGATTAGACAAATTAGAGATAAACTAGAAATTCCAACCGTCGCATGACAGGTGCCAACCGTACAGGTTAAAGGGTAAAGAAATGAAAGTGGAGCATCAATGGTGTTCAAAACTTATATTCTGCAACATTATACGCTACTGTTCATCTGCATATAAAATAAATTGGGGTAGTGCGAGTCGGACCCGTGCATCGAGGGTTCCATACTACCATACAGTATATTTACCAAAATATGACAGGTTCTGGAGGGTGTGGCACAGTGTTCTCAATTACGGCTTTTACAGACATATAATCTATAATAGTTTAAGTGTCGAAATTTATAAAATAAGCGCTTTGAACAAAAAAGTTTTCAAATATTAAATTAACAGATCACCTGAAAAAAGGTTTTGTTTGGCATTGCACAAGTCCAACTCACATTCGGCCAGTTTTACATTATTTGTTGTAATATTTTAGAGTTTGAACTACAATCATGCCAAGTTTGATGCTTGTATGTATAACCGTTTTTACGATAGAATAAAAAACAACAACCAAAAAACAAAAAAAAAATAAGTTTTTACATTTTTTATTATTTGTTAGACAATCCGCCATCCACCAAAATAACACATACTCTGTGATATTTTCAACTGGTATCTATTCCCGTTCAGAAGATATTGTCCTTAAGAGCATTATCTTACCACACAACAATCCCTGGCTTTGGACAGACCAATGACGTATATTAAAGATAGACTCCGAACGAATTGTTGTTACTTGAAGCAAATTGTGAAGCTCCATGCCCAGAACTGTCATGGCCGAAAATGAATGAAGTTCATGCAAAACACATGGCTAAACATGACAGCAGCTGATTAATAATTCTTTCACATGCCGATCACATAGTGATAAGTTTATCTTTACCTTTACTTTGTATTTGAAGTATTTTTTATATTTTATAAGCAATTTTTCGATCATAGTTTCAATTTCAATTTTGTTTCGATCGTCTTTCAGTTATGTATTTTCATTTTAGTTACATATTTTTGATTTATGCTTGTGGAAAATGATTCCTGATCCTTTTTCGTGTCTGTTTGTACAGTTGTACGGAGAACAACTTTGAGGAATGGTTTTGAATTAAATATTTCTCGAGTCCAAAATCTTCAAAAACAAAGCAGCCAGACAGCTAATTACTCCATGGCTCACTCCTGCCCAGAAGGGTTATGGCTCAATTTGCTTCACTTTTTGCCACTGTTAACAATAGGGTTCGGAGTCCATCTTTAATATTCGTCATTGGGACAGAACAAGAGAATTTTTGCAGATTATTTATTTAATTAAATAACAGTGACAGAGTATTGTCTTGCCACAACAATCTCTGGCTTTGGACGGATTGTTGTAACTTTCTTTGTTGGCCTCGGATGGACAGACGGATAAGAGAATTAGTATATTAGATAGCCTACTGTTTATCCCTTTTTGGATACGTTTCCAAACTATTTTGGGAAGTGACCAAACTTAATAACTTGACGTCCAACTTTAATGTTACTATAATAATAACACTTTAGTTCTGAACTTTGTCAATACATGGCACTTCCTTAACTTTAAAACGCGCTTTAAGTAGTCCCTGGCAAATTTCACCTTAGTGCTATTGTGTGACGCGATGGACACATCTGATCTAAGCCCTAAGGGGTTACCTGCCGTAAAATTATTGATGTTTATCTTCTGTGTCTTATGGGTTTAGATTCGTTTGCTTTGCGATTTACTATTGTGTTTGGTTACGTATTGATATAGTACGTTTTGGTTATTCTCACGGACTTCGATATGCTTTGCATTTCGGATTTTATTTTTTGCTTTGTGAATAGGTATTGTCGTTTGTTTTTTTTCAAATTTTATAAGATTAGAGATAAATAGCATCCGTAACTCCCAGGGGTACTTCCTGGTACACTTCCTGTCCTTCATGCATGGGGATAACTGTGTTTGTTGTGTGCCCGAATGGCCCATGGATCACGTTTTCGGCAACTGTGTCATGTAGTTTTTTGTTAGTGTTAGCATCAGCAATTTCTGCAGTAATAATATCATGAGTTTGGTTGGGAGGCAATTTTTCTTGTAGCCACAGTAAAAGATGTATGTGGGGCAAACTGCGCTTTTGACACTCTGGCGTACTTGAAGCACAAATTCTCGCCATGTATTTGACTTTTCGTAAGCAGAGCTTCCAACTTCAGAACTTTAATTTCAAAAACTCGACCATAAGATAGGATAGGATGGGTGTAAAATGATAATGAAATGATAGAACATTCGTATTATGCTATTGAACATAAAATGAGTATAGTAGACGATAATGATAGGGAAGTGTCTTTTGTGGAGGCAAAGGAGATACACGTCTCCCTTGAGCCCTCAAAAATTTTTAGACGAGTGACAAAAGTTTATGTTTGTGTGTTTGTTTCTGTGTTTGTTTGTGTGTTTGGAAAGGAAAGGAAACGGAAGGAAAAGAGAAAGAACGAGTATTAGTCAGAAATTCTGCAGCTAACAGAAAAAAAAGCTATCTAGGCATCAGAAACATCTGAACAACGGGAGGTTCGTCTAGAGCAGGAGGGTATAAGAGTTTCTACTCCAAGAGCAACGGAAACTTTGAAGGAAAGATTAGATCTAAAGTTTCCAGTGATATTCCCCGGTGGTGAAAATTGTAATGTTTTCAGGGGTATAATAATGATGAATATCAAAATTATAATTTACCAGGTGATTCAGTCGATTTCTGACCATTTCATTTGAATGACGTGCATTAGGGATAAACAATTGAAAGAATATGAGTGCCATATCGAATTTCTAAATAGTTGGAGTTTGTATTGTTGCCACGGTCTTACATGAAAATCGTATTGTTGAAAAATGGCGCCCGCTTTATCAACAGAGCAGAAATGCAAGTTTGTCGAATGCTATTTCGAGACAAAATCGCCTGTAACCATGCAAAGAAAGTTCCGGAAGGAGTATAAGTGTCGAGACGCACCAGGCAGACAAGCAATCATGGATTTTGTCAAACATTTTTGTGCCACTGGATGTGTTAAAGGCAAGAAAAAAGACGGAAGCAAAGCTTGGTCGACTCCCCTACCGAAATATCTGTTCACCGCCTATCCGTTGAAGAAGGGCTCTCGTATACCACGACGTAGCGAATTTTGAGAAAGGATTTACACCTGTTCCCATATAAGATCCATGTTTATCAGGAGTTAACAGACACTGGAAGAGAGAAGCGACAACAATTTGCAATGGAGTTTGGAACAGAAATAGAAGCCAATCAGGACATTGTGGACAACCTGTGGGTGTCAGATGAGGCCTTCTTCCATCTGTCAGGTGACGTTAATAAACACAACGTTCGTTTTTGGGGTTCCCAGCACCCTCATGAAATCCATAAGTCACCTCTTCATCCACGAAAGGTTATGGCTTGCTGCGCAATTTCCAAAAGAAGGCATCATTGGTCCGTCCTTTTTTGAGGGCACCGTAATATCACAGCTTACCTTAACATGTTGGAAACCTTCTTCATCCCCGAGCTGCAAAGGAGGCGTATACCGCTTCGACATCAATGGTACCACTAATGAAGTGCTAGACTTTCTCAATCAGAAATTCGGAATTTGTTTCATTTCAAACAGGTTTCCAGATCGATTCGGGGGTGGCTTTCTTTGGCCCCCTATGAGCTCTGACCTAAACCCATGTGATTTTTATCTTTGGGGGTTCCTTAAACACTGTGTGTGCAGCAAGAACCCTAGACCAGCTGCAAGAAAGCATCATAGACTGCTGCACCCTTGTGGATGCAGAAATCCTGGATAGAGTTATGAACAACTTCACCATTCAGCTGCAAGCAGATCAAAATGTTCGTGGTGGCATATCATCAAGAATTTTCCACGGGAATAAAAACTCCGAACTGCCTAAAATATCATACTGAAATGCTAAGTTTGTAAACATTAATGGGTCAATAAATCATAGTACAGAAATGGTCAGAAATTGACTGAAACACCCTTTAGATAATTTAGAATAAAGACTGCGCCCCCAAATTATTTATTTTTCCGATTTATACTGATATATTTATCTCACTTACACAACCTCGCACTAGGGTTTGGCCAACGAGAATTAGAAATCAGAGCATGTTTGCAATTCAACAATAACAAATAGAATTTATTTGAAACAGTTAATGGTGTATAAAACAAGTAAATTAAAAAAATTAATTTGGAATTGATTTGTCTAATTAGGGAAAGATAAAAATAATAACAACAGTAAGAGATAATGAAATGTTTAATAATTTAAGAAATGTAATAAATCCAAATATGTAACAATAACACCTTAGAATACTCTTTTTAGATATACAGGTCATTTTCTAATTTGGAATTTCAATGCTCAAATTTGAAAATTTGGAAAAAGTGTGTATAAGAATTAACAAGTCAATTTCCAATTCTGGACGTATTAAAACTATGACATAAAAATCAATAAAAGTAAGAATTATCTTGACATTACTATAAGGGTTCTTGTAAGTGAATTGAATATTGATAAGGTTAACTTTTACTAAAGGTGTATTGTAATAATGAAATTTAAAGACAGTTGTGTAATTTTCAATAAAGCAAGATGTATAATGTTCACTGTTGAGAAATATTTATGAACTTGCTCTATCAACTTTAAATAGTATGCAACGAGCGTGTTACAGCTCTAACGTGGATACCAGATATAAGTTTGTCATTAAGAAAATGTATCCAATACCGAAGATTAATAATAAGATTTGCCTTTTCCACAAATTTAGTTGTTATTTAAATGTTCCGTTCCCACTACAAGATAAGAAATGAAAGTGTAAAATATGAAATGGCCACTGAGACTGGAATAAGGATTTAGCTTTACCATGTCTTCTCAATCTGCCCGCGACCACTTGGCTGATCCGGGTCTCTAGACGTCTGCGCTGATAGCTCGTCCAACGCTGAGGGCTTGATGAAACGCTCTTCTTTCGGCAGTGGAAACATGTACCTTTTGGGGCTCGGCCATACTCGGATATTTTAATTGATAAAGCAGGTGCTCTGCTGTGAATTCTTCGTTAAAAACCTCGATACGAGCGAAAATAATAGATCTATTTGGTGTGTATTAAAAAAAGAAAACTAAAACTTAGAATTGATTTAATCTCACAATTTTGAATTTCTCAAATGATGTTCCTAATCAAGTGAAGATCGAATTAAGCGAAAAATTAGAGCAGGGGTGCTCACACCAAGCCATTAAACCTGAAGATTGGTGCTGCTGGTTTGGAGAGTTTGCATCTTCTTATACTTCCTGGCTAAAATACAATATTGAGCTCAATAGCCAATCATAAGACAAAAAACACTAGTCACTCATCAATTTCTTGTCAATCAAGGGTTTGGAGGCACCCTCTCTAACTGTTTCAAATTTTAACACTCAAGTGATAATTATTCTTTGGTGTTCTCCACATTCCAATGTTCCTTCTTTGTTTGTATCTTTTACTCTTTCTTGCTACCTACATCCTGATTCTGAATCCAATCCATTCAACCTCTCTCACTTTTGCTAGTAACCCTTAAGTCCCTGAAGACAAAACAGATTACCACATAGGAAAGTTTAAAATGATTCCCCTAACCTTCTCCTTGTTTATAAATTTCAATTGGCACCGAAATGGCAATTCTTAACTCAAAAAAGAAAACAAATTTCAACATATAACTAGCAGAGGTACCTAGCATTGCCCGGGATAATTACACCTGTAGGTAAATAGAACAATCTAAAAAAATTAATTATAGCTCCCCATTGTTTAAATAATAACTGAATCATACAACACACGGCAAAGGGACTATCCATTCTTCAAAAAATACGAAAAACAGGAATTTTAGGTGATATACCAGGACTTTATCTAAACTCTTCTTGATTTGGCTCACCACTGCGGAGCATCACCAGATACTTTAGACTCAAGTTTTTCTTGCCCTTGACGTAGAAGCTCTTATACCCTGTTGCTCTATTCAAAACTGCCATTGTTCAGATGTTTCAAATGCCCGTATTAATTTTTCTCCTTTCGTTGCAGAATTTCCCTGACCAATCCTTGTTCTTTCTCTGTCATTTCCAGACACATAAATTTTTGCCAAGAGGTTTGATAGGGAGCTCAAGGGAGACACGCGTGACTCCTATGACTAATCAATAGACGCTGCCTCATTAACGTTCTGTCACCGTATCATCTCTTTATGCTCATTATCAAAAATTCTTGGAAACGAACGTTCAGTCATCACATTATTAGCATTTCAGTTTCTTAAATATAAACTTTCCCACAGAATATAGTCAAAATATATTTTTAGGAAATGTTTGGCTCTACTGTGCTACCAAAAAATCTAGGTGATAAAGCCGGCATGGCTCGGAATTTTTTTTGGGAATAAATTTTGAAATATCTTAAAAATAAATACATGAAAACGCTTAAAATTATACAGTAAAAATTCTTAATAAAAATTTGAAAAAAATTTTTTAATTGACTCACAATGGATGGACCTCTCCAAGAATACCACAGTCAGTCTAAATAATTTCTTACTCACGTAATCTTACTGAAGATGTACACTTGATGTTGTTGCAATTCCCTTTTTTCTCTCGATGTTTTGGCCATTCATCTCTTTTTGTAGTCTAGAGATCGCAGATTCTACTATTGACCTGTTTACCATTTGCTCAATACAGCATGGAGCTAAAGGAGTGCTTTCTCTGTCATCTTTCCACTCTTACTCAATAGTCAGCTAACTTTCCATTATCTCCAGTTACTAATCATTTTTTAAGATTTTCAAGAAATTGTTTAGTACTAAGAACACTCTTTTCTAAGAAAAGCCTGAATAACAGGAATTATATGCATTGTTATAAATTTTGCCTTTCATTGCTGGTCATGAGATATACATTGTTGATCCCTGTCTAGTGTTCATCAGATTTACAAGACAAAATAACTCATGCATGCACTATGGGATTCAAAATTCTCCTTCATCCTGTGTATTCCCTGGACTTAGTAAATTATTCCTGTTTCGAGAACTAATAAATCCCCTGCATGGGAGACTTTTCAATGACGATGAAGACTTTATTTACTGTGATGAATGACTTTCTGGACAGAAGAGGGACTTTATATCAATGGTATCTGCCACTGCCAGTTGGTACATCGATGGGACAAGATGGCATAGTCTGGATGGAAATTATGTGGAAAAAGATAATTCTTTTTCCTAAAACTCAAGTCACATTATTGTATTTTTCTTGGCAATAATTATTACTTTATGAATATCCTTCATAGTGATTAAATAGAGTAAGTGCTCTACTTTAATCAACTTTTATTGGAAAACTAGCAGAGGACCCGGTGTTGCCCAGGATAATTACGTAAACAGAACAACCTCAAAAAGCTAAATTAAAGATGGACCTCTTGCTTACCATTTGATCAAAACAGCACGGAGCTAAAGGAGTGCTTCCTCTATCGTCTTTCACTCTTTCTCAATAGTCTGCTAACTCATTATCTGCACTTACTGATCATTTTTAAAGCTTTTCAAGAAATTGTTAAGTACCTAGAATTCTCTTTTCTAAGAAAAGCCTGAATAACAGGAATTCTATGCATTGAATTCTATATTGCACAAACTTTGCCTTGCATTGTTGGTCATGAGACATATATTGTTGGTCCATGCAGAGTGTTTGTAAATTGCATGTTGATACGTATTGTTGCACAAACTTTTCCTAGCATTGTTGGTCATGAGATATTTCTCATTAATATGCCCTGCAAAAACCATGAATATCGATTTTTATCGATAATTATTATTTTTTCGAAATCTGAGGTAGACAGTAATCTTCCTCATGGTTTGAAGGTCAAGTATGCAAAATTTCATCAAAATCGGAATAACTGTAGATCTGTATTCAATACCCAGAAACAAACATCCTTCTTTATATATATAGATAGATGTAAAACATCTTTCTTGATTTCTCACAGCGTTTTCTACTGCTACTGATGTTATTACAACTAACTTTTGGTCCAATCTAAGAACAGAAGACTTTCCTGAATGCCTGCTCAACACATCATTTGGATTAGTTAGTATTTGCTGTAACATATTCACTATAGGAATAGAAAAATTTTTAATAACCCTACAAAAAATAGCATGATGCTTTTAGGTTAAGATACCTGTTTTTGCCACAATGATGGACATCAAGCATTGCATTTAAGAATAACAAAGACAAATCACTATCTCCCAAGAATTTACTCACTAGGTCAAGCCAACCATAATAGTTTTTACTGGAGAATCAAGGAAACTAACGATGAAACAAAACACTTTTTTAAAAACACACTAACAGAACTTTATCAGAAATGGCAGCTGTGAATGTTGAAGAAAAGGCAGTAAAGACTGACAATGAATTTTTTTAAAAGTTGTTCTCTATAAATTAGTTAGAGGCCACTTTTAACAAGGGTAGAAATAAGAATAATATTGAATTAGGGGTCACCCTTCCCTTCCGTCCGGATACACCAAGATTATTGATGCTACATCAGCTAAGGAATCTATTCATTGTGTTCTTTCAATATGGCTGAACTATCTTAATCGGTGCTGGGTTTTTGGTGAAACCACGGATATTTTGGGGGGATAAATTACCAGATACTATAAACTTAAGGACTCTTTCTAATTTAAATTCAAGATGCTCTAAATCTAAAATTTGAAAGAGATAAAGGAAAAAAATATTTTTTGAAAAAGGAGCTAATTGGGAGGGGGTGTTCCAGCATCCAACCTCTCCCACATGATGGGTATAGAGGCGATAAACTAATCGAACAGTCTAGTAGCTGGTGTTCGGTGAGGAACACAGTCTCATTCGGTAAAGCGAATGATTAGAGGTCCTGGGCCGAAACGACCTCAGCTCACTAGTCTAAACACTTTGATTTAGAACTTCTTTCCACTAACTTAAGTATAAATTTGATGCACTTAGGGTTTCAGCGCTTTGCTGTCTTTTTAACATTAGACATATAGAATTACTTTAAATAGTTGAAAGTAAACATTGTTGTTACATATAGATAATTACTTAAAAGAAAATTTTTGAAAATCTTTTTATTTTCTTTTTGGCTTAAATTAAGAAAGTGTAATGACTATATAATTTATATATTTCTTTACCTTAGAAGATATAATATGCCCCTTTTTGCTTTATCCTTGGCTTTCTCCTTGCTGTACCCCTATTTTATTTAATCTACCCATGTATTGAACCCAATCCCTTCTCAAGCATGTCCATTAATAATTGATATGGGACATCAGAAGAAGGCGAATGAATTTTTTCAAAAAAGGTGGGAGTGGAAAGAATATCTAATAGGGCAGCAACTTCTGTTTTTTTCCGCCGGGGCTCTTCAGAGCTAACTTCTCTAGGAGAAGTCTTTTCTGCCTCCTTAAACTCACTCTCGTTCATTGACGTCTCCGAAATTTCTTGAACACTATTACTAGGCTGGTTTCTTTCCAAAACCTCTGTCGTCTGTCTATCTTGCACAGAGAGAAGTACCCACAGAATTTCCGGGATACTACCTTGGGATCTTAAACTATATAAGTAGGAGGGGGTGCATCAGCTACTCTCCCAGCTTTGTTGCTTCCTCCTGGTGCTGGCGGTGGCAGCGCAGGCTCTGCTATCAGCTTGGCTCTTCGAGCCTCGGGGGGGGTGGCATGATATTTTCCTCGTCGGTATATACTATGGGTGCCGATGTTCAAAGGGGGTGTCCCCAATCTTTGGTTTAATGCGGTTAGCATGCACCACCTTTATTCTTCCCGTTTGGACGTTCTTTATTAGGAAATTTACTCGGAAGTATTGATCCACTATCTGATAAGGGCCTTCATATGTTGGATGTAGCTTTTTGACCAGACCAGATTTAATTTGGAGGACTGATAAATAAACCATATCACCAATTTTGAGCGAATAAAGTTTATGCCTCTTATCATGATACTCCTTCCGTTTTTGGTCCTGCTCCTCCCGAAAATTCTCTGCCATCTCAAATCCGTGTCAAATGCATGCTTCCATTTTGCAGCTGTAATTATTTTCCACACCATAAAAAGTTTTTCGAGGGGCTGTGATCACATCACCGGGCAAAATAGGGTCCTGTCCATAGAATAATAGAAATGGGCTCTTGCCTAAAGACGAATGGGGACTGGCATTGTAGGCGAACATATAGAAAGATAACCATGTTGGCCAATTGCGTTGACTCCTATCAACATAATGCCGAATCATCTGGATCAAACTTTTGTTAAGCCATATCATGATCCTGTTTCTGGCAGGATGATATGCCGTCATGAAAAGCCTCTTAATTCCAAAAATCTTACATACTTCCCTCAAAAGTTCTGACATGAAATTCGAGCCTCTGTCCGTTGAAAGCTGAGTGGGGATGGAATGTCGATTGAAGACGCTCATAACTAATGCTTTAGCCAGTTTTAGCTGCCTGATCAACAAGTTTCACGGCCTCTGAATATCATGAGTAGTGGTCTATGACTACTAAGATGTATTTGTAGCCTTCACACGACATAGTAATCGGACAAAAAATATCTACTGACAGCTCTCGCACTCTGAGCAGTAGTTATGCATATCTGCTCTCATGGTAGGCCAATAATATTGCTTATCCATTTTTATTCTCATCTTTTTTGATCAAATATGGCCACTTCCTGGGAGGTCGTGAAAAAGATACAAAATTTGGTTTTTTAGACTGTTGGGAATGACGACCTGCTCCCACGTTTCTTTCCCGTCCTGCTATAAGACTTCGTCTTCATCAATAAAGAAATTTGTTTCATTATCTGGCCAACTTTCTGGAGGTGGCTTCATGCCTTTTCCCTGTAAATATTCACAAATTCCTTTCCACTCAGCCTCTAATTGCTGTTCTCTCGTTATTTCTTGTTTACACAGGAGCGGTTTGTATTCTGCAATCGCAGATATAGGAACTCTGGACTGCCCATCGGCATTGGTGTTCTTTATGCTGCGCTTGTGGACTATGTCAAAATTGTACTCAGCTAGGGCCAAGGAGCAGCGGGCCAATCTACTGACAGTGTCTCTGAGTAAAAATAACCAGGATAATGGCCGATGATCGGTTTGCAAAATGATTCTATTCAATAAAGGTACACCCTGAGCTGTTTAATAGCATAAACTATACCTAAACATTCCTTCTCAATCTACAAGTAATTTAACTCAATTTTCTTCAAAAACCTGCTGCAATAAGCAATAAGATGCTCCTTTCCTTCGAATTTCTGAGATAATACCACGCCCAATACATGGGAACTGGTGTCTGTGGCAACAATAAAAGGTTTAGAGAAATCAGGACTTTTTAGGTATAGGTGCTAAAATTAAGAGTTGTTTGAGGGTTTGGAAATCTTTCTCTACCTCTTTTGTTCAATTAAAAGGTACGTCTTGTCTTGTCAAATTTGTTAATGCAATGGCACTAAATGATCTGACGTCCTTCTGTATTAATTATCCAATCCCAGAAAAGACTGTATGTCTTTAACAGTCTTCGGTCGTGGAAAATTCTTTACTGCTCTAATTTTGTCCGGATCTGGTGCAATTCCATGCTCGGGAACGACATGGCCTAAAAATTTGACTTCCTCATGAAACTGATATTTGCGAGGTTTTAATTTAAGATTAGCTTCCCTTAACCGTTCAAATAGAACTCTCAAGCCTACCAAATGATCTGAAAATGTTTCAATATACGAAGTAAAATCGTCTAAGTAGACTAAAATATGGCCCTATAGGCCTCTAACAATAAAATTTGCAATTCTCTGCCACAGCACTGGGAAGTTATTAAGTCTCATGGGCAATCGTTTGAACTGTAATTTCGAATCTGGGGTATAGAATGAGGTCTTTTCGTGGTCTCCTATTTCCAACTGGAAATAGCCCTGGTTCACATCTAGTACACTAAAATAATTAGCTTTCCCCAATTGTGATAAAATCTCTGCTATATTCGGCAAAGGAAATGCATCCACCTTTGTAACCTTATTAAGCTGACGATAATCAACAACAAACCAATAAGAACCATCTATTTTTTAACTAACAAGGCAGGCGCACTCCAGGGGCTGGTGCTGGATTCTATAACTTTGTTTTTTAATAAATTTTCGATCATTTCTTTCATAATGCCGGTCTGGGAGTATGGAATCCTATAAGGTGGTTGAGCTATAGGGGAGGAGGAACCTGTATCAATTTTATGATGCTCAATTTTGCAACATCCAAAATGTTCTAACACATCATTAAATTCATATCATAGTTTTTCTAAAGGAATTCTTTTATCAGATGTCAAATGATCAAAATGAAATAAATTTAGAAATGTTTCTTTTCCAATTTTTTCCTCCTTTCCCTCTTCAATGGGGGTGCTCAACTCCACCTTCTCCTCTGCTTCACTAAAATTTTCAATAATTTTATTTGCGTGTAAAATTAATGTTTTGCCAGGAAAATTCAATAAACAAATTGGTACTTATTAGAATTTGACACCTTAACCAATCATTTAGCTCCCAAATGTCCTAGATTTTGAAGTTTTATTGGTTCAGCACACCAATACGATTTTTAAATGACTTGCTTGCCAATCTGCCTTCGCAAACAATTTCAGAATAAGGGGGAGAAGATACATCTTTTTTACAGCTAACAGGAACAGTCTTCATAAATTCTCGAACATTTGCAACCCCAGATGAATGCCTCTGATTTCTTTTTACTGATCGACGCCCAGTGAAAGGAATGTTATTGTGTTTTTCATACAAATAATTCTTTTGAAAATCAATGACAAAACCAAATTTTCTAAGAGTATCCCATCCCAATATGGCATGATAGGGAATTTCTCTCCTCCTTTCACAAATGTAACATTTTAAATGATAATGTTTGTTTCCTAATTGAAAATTGATGAGATAAATTCCTTCAGTGGGAAAATTATGACCTGTTACCCCAACCAGATTAATAGCGGGTTCATCATCCTCAGTAACTGTATAACCTAACTTAACAATTTCTTCTAGTATATTCTGCTAATAACGTTACTTTGGTCCCACTATCTACAAGAACTTTCTCCCACTCTACCCTTAACCATAAGTTCTTCTGGTTCCACAGAAACATGTGCCAATTGTAAGGTTTCCTTTACCTGCTCGCATGTTTTTTGTTTGAGTCGCCTGCTCTTTGCCTTGGTTGTTTCTTGGCACTATTCCCCGCATCCTATCACATTCTTTTGTGGCAAAAACGGATTGTGCGTCCTTCCCGATGACAATAAAAGCACTCGTATTTAGATACTGGTTGCCTCTTACAGTCTTTTGCCATGTTACCTGGCTATTGGCAACGATAACAGATGAGCAGCGTGCCTGCTCTATTCACTCCTGAACCTCTATCTGTGTTAGGGGCTGTCTCCAATCGTGGTGGGTTGTTCCGTGGCCGCTCGATTACTTTTTCTCGGCCTGCCTCCACCTACCGTGCATGTGGTCTGATTTCTTCCCCATGCTTCCTCTCTGGTCCGAGCCCTTCCTCTCTCTCCTATCTGCATCCTTTCCTCCACTCGCTTGCTAATCTTTCTTCCACCTCGGGCTCTACCTTTGTGATTTTTTCTCCTTCCGTTCCATCCCCTACTGCATTTAGTGCAGAATCATTTGTACCCCATCTCTTCACTATTTCTTCCTCCTCCTCCACCTGTTCTATCGCCTGCTTTAGGGTTTCTGGTTTCTAAACATCACTACCCATCTCAAAGAAGGCAATAACCTCTCTATAAAGCGTTCTCTTATTCTCTCTGTCAACAGTTCTTGTGCATATGCACACTTCACTTCCACTTGCTCTCCTTCCCCTTCAACCACTCGCTTGTTCTTGTTCCCTAAACTCTGCAGGCATGTGGCATACTGGCATACAGATTCCTTTCCTCCTTGTCGGCATTCTAGGAATAGCCTCTCACTCTTCCCTTTCGGTTTTCTTTCCAAATCTTTCCTTAAGTGCTTCCTTCAAAGCATCATATGTAACCACCTCTCTCATTTCCCCATCTTCTCAGCAAAAGAAATGCGCGTCCCCCATCAACTTAATCTTTGCGATATTAAATTTTGCTGCTGGATTCCAGTTCATCACTGTGCCAACCTCGTCTATCTATAAAAAGAACGCCTTGGGATCCAGTGAGACCCATCATACTGCCCTATCTCACTTGCTAGCGCAAAAGACTAATTCATCCTTATCTAAATCTTATCTCTTTATAACAAAGAAATACACCAATCTGTGTCCTGTCTCACGTTCCTTGGACTTAACGATTAATGACCCAATATTCTTAATTCTACTTAATTCTACAATCTTAATGAATATGTAAATTATGCTAATCAATATGTAGAATATGCTTATTCAAAATTTTCTTAAGAAAATATGCAAATTAACTTGGGGGTCATTAAACAAATATCTTGTCACACTGCGCCATTTTATGTAAGGTTTTCAGGGGGATAATAATGGTGAATATCAAATTTGTAATTTAGATAATTTAGAATAAAGACGGCATTTACAATTTGTAATTTATAATGATTAATTTATCCCACTTACATAACTAAAAGTGTAGCCTCGCACTGGGGGTCGGCCAACGAGAATGAGAAACCAGAGCACGTTTGCAATTCAACAATAAAAATAGAATTTATTTGAAATATTTAATGGTGTAGAAAATGTATCCAATACCCAAGATTAATAATAAGGTTTGCCTTTCCCACAAATTTAGTTGTTATTTAAATGTTTCGTTCCCACTACGAAGGATTTAGCTTTACCATATCTTCTCAATCTGCCCATGACCGCTTGGCTGATTCAGGTCTTCCTCTGGATATCTGCACTGATAGCTCTTCCAATGCTGAGGGCTAGATGAAATGTTCTTCTTTCGGCAGTGGAAAGATGTACCTTCTGGGGCTCAACTGCACGTAAGGAATAAAAACTGACAATTTACGGGATATTTTATTTGATAAAGAAGGTGCTCCGCTGTGGATTCTTCATTAAAAAACCTCGATACGAGCGAAAAATAATAGATCTGTGTGGTGTGTATTAACAAAAGAAAGCTAAAAACTTAAAATTGATTTAAACTAACAATTTTGAATTTCTCAAATGATGATACTAAGAATCATCAAGTGTAGATTGAATTGCCGTAAATGCCCGATTATAAGTTGCCCCCGAATATAAGTCGCACCCCCAAATTTAAGGTAAATTCAAGCCATGACATCATAATTGATAATGTTAATTACATCACTGAAAAATCAAAACAAACACACTAAATGCAATGTTGAAACTAGTTTATTTACATAAAAAAGAAAAAAGGTATCAAAATCCTTCAAAACTTTCATCCTCACTCTCCCCAAAAAGTTCATTCCACGTCTCTTCCGTCAGCTCCATATCAGTGTCCCAACCTGGACTGTCCTCTTGTTCTTACGCCAGTCTCTGACATTCTTCTCAGATACAGAAAACGCTCTTTCAGCAGCTCTATTCCCATGCACCTCTGCGTACGCAATAATTTTCAGCTTGTAACAAGCTTCGTATGAAGAGCACTTTCATTTAAGATCACGATTATCCATTGATATATCCTGCAGATGGTGAAAATAAAATGTAAATTTGAAAGCATAACCTTAAACAGGAAGATTTATTTTTAAATTATCTTATTAAAAATAAAACATATATTAAATTAATGGCAATAATAAAGTTGAATAATAATAGTAAAAGTAGACGTTCATACTTACCAACGAAATCTGGAGAAAAATCGGACAGCGTTATGGATAAGCGTTTAAGAAGTGAATAGCTTGGAGTAAGTGACCTGGTTTGTGTTAAACTTGAAATGCAACTTGGGATGCAACATCGAATCAAAACATGGATGTTTAATATCATATGATAGTTAAAATTAAAATATCAATATTTCGATATTATCGAGGAAAATACAGCGATGTCGTTCCTATTTCGCATTTTTTTTGGCTGATTTTGTACAATTCTTTGGTTTTTTGTAAAATTCCCTGACCTCTTCCGGTTGGTAATCACCCTGTTATTAAAACTTATAATTAGAAAATTTTTAGGCTAAATTAACCTAGTAATGGGTAGAGCTGAGCGATGCTTAAAACATCGATGTTTAGCATCGATGTCAGAAAAGCTACTCCAGGTTAACGGGAAAACATCGAGGTTAACATCGATGTCAGAGACCCACTATTCTGCATAAATGAATTTATAAAATTAAAAACCCATATGTACATTTCGGAGATCTGTCTCCTTCTCTTCTGTTGTTGTTAATAGCAAATAAAAGAAAGGTCTTCACTTTGAACCCAAACACCCCCACGTCTGCCGATAACAGCCGCTCTCTCCTCCTAGGCGGTGCCCGTCTCATCATATATTTTATTAAATAGGTGGGTGAGCATAGATTTCTGGGTCTATTTATCAAATTACTTATAGTGTTGATTTTGTATCTGTTTGGTATGCCAGACCAGTAGTGAGGAAGGGAGTTTCCCTGTGTTGGTTTTTTGTATATATGAAATTCCCATTAATTTTTATGACATCTAATGTTTAAATCTGAAAATTGTAAGGTTGTGAGGATTAATTAGCCAGAATTATAATATTGGATTATTTATGCAGATTTTATATAAAGTTATAGAAGGGTTTTAATGCAGAGAAGGATTAAATAAAGTTATTAATTGTTTAAATATTTTTTATGCGTTGGTGTTAGGAGTTGTTAAAAGGGAGCCAAGTTTTAATGTTTGACAGAAGGAAAAAGTAAGAATCAGTTTACACATCATTGTTTTGCTTGCTAGAATCATATTCATGGCCTAAAAAAGCATTGAGGGAGATAGCTAGTGGAATAAGAGAACCGGATGACAGAAGGTAGAAAAAACAAGAAAGAGAAGGTGAGATTTGGACTTTGAAATCAAAGGGGAGCAAGAGACAAGATCTGATCACATGAAAGAAAAAAGTTTTCTTAGTAAAGAATCAGTTAGAGAGGTTTTTTTAAGTTTGATTGACAGACGAATTCACATTTTTTGTGATGGTTAATCTGCGTGTGATTGGCTATTGAAAATCGAAAGTGTTGTTAGCAATTCTAAGAGAAAGAGATAGTCGGAGACAGAAATATAACGATTCAATAGAGCAGACGTAAGGAGCCATAACTCCCTGGATTATATCTAATTTCGGCTTCCATCGGTTTAAATAATTAGAAATTCTAAATTGTATCTTAATATCAGTTAGTCAGAGTAATTATGAGTTTAAGTTAATAAGTTAGTTGAGTCCCAGACCAGTCAAGAACACCCATTAAGTCAAGATCCTGTTCCATCAAATGTACAAGTCGAGAGCGACCCCTGAATCAAGCAATTAGAGGACAAATCATGTCAGTTCCAGAAGATAGACCGAGCCCTGTAAGGTACCCAGATCCAGTATTAGAAGCTACAGATGCCCTATCTGTGAGCCACTCCATTGGATGAGATGGAACCCCCCCTCCAGCCAAGCTGTGGTAGCAGACAAGAAGCAAGCAATTTCTGAGCGGACAGATGGAGAAAACACGGTACTGCCTAACCTTTCACATATGTCTCAAATGGCCATTCTTTA
>JAHWFO010037430.1:1667997-1686252 GCA_023313115.1 Rhysida immarginata
TTTGATTGTTAAGTCAGTTGCAAGTGCCTAATTCTTTCCTCTTGGGCCGACCTGATAGCGGGAGGTATTTAGTATGTAAGCGGATAATACAACTTATTATAAAATACTTTGTGAATAGTATAAATCACTGGCGCAGTCTTTTATCAATCATAAATATAATTAGTACTTGACCATATTTTCTATGAATATTATCCCCTGGAACCTTACAAAATTGAGCACTTTCATTACATTCATTAATTGATAATTTCTATATTTTTATTGTGTAAAAAATCCCATTATTTTATTAATGCTATTTTTTTCATAAATCATAAAAAATATCATCAACATATCTAAACCACAATATTATATCTTTAGAGATTTCAGAAAAATGTGAGTCTCCCATTCATTCAGATAATTATTAGATAACACAGGTGATAGAGGGTTTCCAATTAGTAAACCTTTATATTGGCAATATAATTGATTATTAAAAGTGAATTGGCTTTTTTGAACACATAGATTTATACAATTTAAAATTAACATAACAATTTGAAATTTATATTTTTATATTAAATTCTTTTTAATAATTTCCAAAGTTTCAGAAATTGGAATGTTATTGTGTATAGCTTTGATGTCCATGGTGCAAAATTTCCAATTTTGTTTGCAATAAATATTTTCTATAATATTTTTCCTTGTATGGAATTTTTAATTGAATACAAATCTACAAAATGTTGTTTTAAAATTTTGGATAAAAATTTAGCTAATTTATTATGACAAGTTATTGGTCGTAATGGAAAGTTTTCTTTAAGAATTTTAATAATTGTGTACAACCTATTCGGAAGTGATATTTTTGGTTTTAATTTCATTTTTCTTTCTTTATCTATAATTTGTAATTTTTCCAATTCATTCAGTTTAATAATGCAATTTCTTTGAAAATAACTCGATTTATCTTTGGTTTATTTTTTAAAAGTTTGTATATTATCCTGTATATATTTTTCTGTATTCTCTATATATTTATCAACCGAATGTATATTTAACATTTTTCCTTTATCAGCTTGAGATACCATTAAATTTTTTGGACAATATTATTATAATGTGAGTTTTCTTCAATTAATATTCCTATACATTCTTTCCATAATTTATGTCTATTTTCTTGTGGAATAGCTGCAATGATATTTTCTATGTCTCCTATTTTATTGATTTTATTTTGAGGAACAAAACAACCAAATTTAATTCCATTTTGTAATAGATTTATCCATTTTTCAGGAAAGGAAATATCTGATAAATTAATACTAAATTCGTTTTTATCCATTATTATATTATTATGTGAATTATTATTTGATGATTTATAATTATCCTGAAATATTTGATTTTTATTAGAATATTATATCCAAAATATCTTTATCTATTCCTATTTTTATTAGTTTTTAATATGATTATTTTCACTTTTATCTTTTATCTTTTTTTCTATATTTTAGAATAAATAATAAATTCATATTTTTTACTAGCACTTAATTCATGGATAATTGTTTTTAACTTTGATGTGGTATTTTCTCTTATTTTATTGAAATTTTTGATATACTCATTTATAAAATATTTAATCGTCTTTAAATGGGACATATCAACTATTTTTAAAATTTCATTACAATTAAATCTGCTTTTTAATCTTAAAAACGTAATTTATTTTTAAATGTAAATCTTTGTATATATATGATTTTATTGTATTTAGGGGATGGGAGGTTTTTTTAAATTGTGCATTAAATGGGCTTAGTTAATCGGGTTTTAAATTCCTTCTATATTTAAAACTGTATTGTAGGATAGAAATTGTTGTCAGTTTTTAACATTTATTTAGTTTATATTAATTAAATCTTGTTGAAGTTAAATAATTATACTCTACAACATAAAATATACTTTATTATTATTATTATTATTATTATTATTATTATTTATTATGTTTAACTTGTGTAAAGAGACTAGAGGGAATTGGGACTTTGTAGGGTATGATTTAATCCTTTATTGAGTAGATGGGTAGGGAATGTGGAGAATAATTTGTGTAGCTAATTTTGCAGTATTTGGCTATTTTTCAACCAAAACTTTAATAAAATCAAACAAAAAAACTATTTTGAAAAAAACTTCTAATAAATCTTTAAAAAGCCAGTGAAATGTAGACTATTAAAAGTTAACTTGTGCAGCCGGATTAAAAACTTTGACTATTTCAGTAAAATGTACACCTTGAAAATTAACTCGTAACTCGTAAACCAGTTAAACAAAATCTAACTTATTTTCAGTAATATTTTTAATTATTATTATAATTTTGCCTAAACAATGAAAAGAGGAAAGTGAGGTGGAAGAGGGAATATAGGGTTGAAACGCAAATAAATCTGTATTAAAAAACGAGGCCTAGTTGAAGCCAGTTTTGAAGAGGACACTTAAAGAATTAAGTAGGAATGTGGAGGAGTTGTAAGGGAGTGGATAGAGCATAAATACCCTAAATCAGCTACATAGTTGAGTAGAAATTGGAGAATTATTTAAATCAATGGAACAATGACTTTAATCATAATAAAATACTCTTGTGAAAAAATATTATCAATTATGTGTATTAAAATGGAACCTTGTGCTAATTTATATATCTGCAACCACAACAGTTGTAACAACAGGTAAAACAAATCTCTTGTGAATAAAACTTTTCTCCCTTTTAAAACCCCAATCCCCACCATCTACCTTTAAGTCTTTAATCACATCTTAAAAACATTGTGGCCCCCAAATCAAACTAATTTTAACCCGGCGTTAGTGCGGTGACAAAAAATCACACCAGTGGTGCGATGGGGTGTCACATACCCCAACGTATTTCTTGAAATTTTCCAGTTTGTTTTAAAGTTTTGTTAATTTATAATTTATTATTAAGCTTATAAATTGTTATGGTGAATCAATTTCACTAAAAAAAATTTGAGTTTAACAATAAATAATAAAATAAAGAGAAAGTATGATTCTTTTCCTTTATTTAAAAAAAATATAAATGAATGAATGAATTTTATTTCTATTAGAAAAAAATTAACTATTACTAAAGGAAATTTAATACAGGAGTTAAAATAAAAGCATTAAATAGTATGTAATCTAAATTATGACTGCACAATGTTTTGTTTTCCATCCTGCAAAAATATTTTTCACAATTTGATATTACATGTTCCAAACACAAGAATTGCTTAAATCTTTGGCAGGAATATTTAGTTTTTCTGTCTTTATATCTCGGACATAATGAGGATCTTCCTAAAAAAATTCATCAATATCACATAAACAAGAAAACAGATAAAAATGTATTATATTATTGACAGAAGTAATGCAAAGAAGCTTACTTTTGCTAGAATTTTATGTCACTGCATTAGTGCATTGGGGTGCAAGAAACCAAAACAGAAATCAACACGTCCTTACATGATGAAGTCTTCAAACAAAATGTATATAACTTCGTGTACGTTATCTATGGTTATGTGTCAAAAGGTATAGAAAAAGCCACTGTTGACAAACTACGCCAAGTTATGATAAAATCAAAAAGAAAAGGTCTGGGGTTTCAGACACCCCACCGCACTAACGCCGGGTTAAATGGTGAAAATTAAATTTAGCTTAACCTTTTCCCAGCAAACCTGGCCTAATCAGGCCAGGTGTGGCTATGTCAGTTCCATATAAAGCATTACAAACCGAGGACGCTGGTTCGACCCCGGCCGAAGACGACGAGGATTTTTTCAGGGGGAAAAATCCTGAGATCACGCACTTTCTTCAGAAAGGAAGTAAAGCCGTTGGTCCAGTGTAGTTGTTTGCCAGCTGCACGTTAAAGAGCCCTTTCGAGGCAAAATTTGCATTTCCTATAATGCCATCCTGAAATGACCATAGCAGTTGAAAAGGACGTTAATACCAAACAAACAAAACCAACCAACCACATTACAAAAGTTAAATGCATATAACTGAAATTCTGTTACAGATAAATTGCTCATTTTTTAAAAATATTTTTCGGATGCACTCTATTACTAGTATATCCCTTCAAAATTTAAAATTAAATGAGAAAATATAATAAAAAAATTATTTTCCACAGGTGTTGTCAAAGGAGGGGGGAAATCATGACTATAAAAAATACTTATAAAAATTTTCTATTATAGATAAAAACTTCAAACTGCATTTGTTGAATTCTTGAAAGCTTTATAATTAATTGCAATTAAATTATATAACCCAAATTTATTAATAAACAATAATATTCGAAATTTTAGAAAGCTTGTGTATCTGGAATGGAGAAACTTAGCAACATCTAAAATTACAAATTTATTAAAAAATTCCAGGGCACAATTGAACCATTTAATGATTGAATTATATTAAAATGATTCCTTTTATTTATGTTTTAAATTTTTTTTCGTAAATTACATTTTATTCATAAATTATTTCACAAAAATTAAAACCATTGGTATGGAGATTGTTTCTTGATGACGTCATTAGAGATTGTTCCCTTATCAGAATACACGTCATGGCTTTATCAAAGAAAGAAATTAAAATCCTATTATGTGATTCTCTAGCTATTGTCATGCAGGTGTGAACCATTTAACAACAAATTACGTATATCTTCGAAAAAAATAAAACTATTGGAAATTCAGTTATATAAAAATCGTTAAAAAAACAAATAGAGATATTAAAAAAATTTTTTTCATTATTTAGAAAAGATTTCTCCCTAAATTTTGGCTATTTCTAAATTCGAAATTATTACATTTGTACATTTTTAAAAAAGGATTAAAACCAATTATTTCAAATAGAAAATATTATTATACATTTTTAATTAAAACATTACTTTTAATCGACCAAAAAAATTACTAATCAAAAGCAATTATATTCAAGTTCACAAATATAAAATTTTAAAGCAATATATCAGTTATTGAATTTTTTAAAAAATATTTTCTATACCCCTGTAAGAAGAATCATTTTCTTAAGAAAATAGCTGGCTGGGAAAAGGTTAACAAGAATGAAAATTAAATACAGTAGAACCTCTTTAATTCGAACCTCTTTAATTCGAAAAACTTTGTAAATCGAATTTTTTTTTGAAAAAAATCCATTATTCGAAACCTCTTTAATTCAAAACCTCATTAATTCAAAACCTCATTAATTCGAATTCCCTTGAGATTCTAATTAAAGAGGTTTGACTGTGAAAAAAATTTTTAATCAAAAAAGTATAACTGATCAAATTAACTTTTTAAAAGGTAAAAGACAAATATAAACTTGTTTTATCATTATTTAAATAAAATATAATTAATTTGAAATAAAATTGTGTCTCATAAATAAACTTAAATAAAATTTAATAAAAAAATGTTTTTAAAAAGAATAAAAGGGAAAACAATGGGAATTTGGAGTATGGATGGGACACTCCCTCCACATTCCAATCCCACTGGAGTTTGGAAGCTGGAAGGTGAGAAATGAAAAATTGAAATGGAAAGGAGCAGCACGTGAATTCACTGCATGACCCAGGGAGATCTGGAGCTCTAGAGGCTGTGAATTCTTGACATCAACTATCACTTGACCCAATAAAAAAAATATTAATTTAGCCATCATGAGTCGAACAAATCATCAAAAAATATTAATTTTCGAAAATTATTAAAATTCAAATGAGGGGGGAGGGGTTTCAATAAAAAATTAGCACCTTTGGGGTGACCAGGTGAGAAAAAGGTAACCAAAAAATCACACCCCCTCCACATTCTATTCGCCCAGGACCGTGAATAAATTGCTCAGGCCTCTGCAATGAAACTTAAAACATTGTTGCTTCATCATAATAGTACAAATTCAGGGCTCATTATTGGTAAAAATTGAATAACAATGCACTATCTATGATGATGTAACAATATATTATGTTTTAATGTGGAGGCCTTCTCTTGGTGGTCACAAACAGACTCCTCACCAGTATTTAAACAATGCATAGAAACAACTGCTTTACATTGTCTATTTATAGTATTTCATATAATGAATTATAAGAAATCATAAATCTGAGAAATGCAATCACCAAGATCTATAGGTACAAAGATAAAACCCTGTAATGAGCCAATGAGCAGTCAGCTGAGAAGGAGAAATATTTTTTAATTTACAAGATTTTAACCACACACATTTTGCATGGTAATTACCAATGACGTATATTAAAGATAGACTCCGAATCCTATTGTTGTAACTTGAAGCAAATTGGGAAGCTCCATGCCCAGAACTGTCATGGCTGAAAGTGAATGAAGATGATGCAAAACACATGGCTAAACACGAGAGTAGCTGATTAATAATTCTTTCACACGCCGATCACGGACTGATAATTTATCTTTTCTTTGACTTTGTATTTGAAGTATTTTATTATATTTTATAAACGATTTTTCGATCATGGTTTCAATTTCAATTTCGTTTCGATTGTCTTTCAGTAACGTATTTTCATTTTAGTTACGTATTTTTGATTTATTTTTGTGGAAAATGATTCCTGATCCTTTTTCTTGTCTGTTTGTACAGTTGTACGCAGAACAAGTTTGAAGAATGGTTTTGAATTAATTATTTCCTCGGGCACAAAATCTTCAAAAACAAACCAGCCAGACAGCTATTTACTCCACGGCTCACTCCTGCCCAGAACTATCATGGCTCAATTTGCTTCACTTTTTGCCGCTGTTAACAATAGGATTCGGAGTCTATCTTTAATATACGTCATTGGTAATTACTCTCAAATTCAATTAATATTGTTGCAAAGCTTGTAGTTTTAAAATTCAATTCATATTGTTGAAAAGCTCGCACATTCAAATTGTTTCAAGTCACGAACTCACATGTTCTCCTCTATTTATAGTTTGATTATGAGCACATTCTATAGATATAAATGGTCACGAAGCTCCACTGAAAAATGAAGCTAAAATTTCTAGCTCCTGATAGGGTGGGAACCCCATTGAAAAGCAACACTGCATGTGCAGTCAGCCCAACTGTGCTTGCAGCACTGTGCTATCAGGAGATAGAACTTTAGTTTAATTTTCAGTTTTAATGAAATACTTTGATCTATGAAGCACCTGGCCAACACCACCTAGACAGAAGGCCTGCACACAGAAACTATTTACATTGTTACATCATCATCAAATGGCTACATTTGGAGCTTATTATTGGTAGAAATATGATTAACAATAGCTGCTTTCGTGTGATGTAACAATGTATGACGTTTTCGCGCTCAGGCCTTGTCTTTAGGAGGCATGATCTGTTTTCCTCAGCTTCTGGAAACAATGGAAAATGTCGGAAGCTCGATGACCATTTATATCTATAGACTGTAATTATGAGCATTTGAGCAATCATGCATCAACAAATTGATTGTAGCTTATGCGTGCTCACATCAACAAGGATTAACAGAAAGTAATAATGTATTCATTCTTATCAAATTGATTGATTTATGACATGCCATTATCTTGGTATTCTTTAAGGATACTGTTTTAGCACGTGAATTCGACTTGAAGGGGTCCACGAAAAATTCTGAAAAGTGAATAGAGCCAAGCTAAGACCTTGATGATCATATTTCTGAAAAGAATTTAAAAATTTAATCCGTTTTCAAGTTATCGTGCAAAAGGCAGCAGGCCAGATAAACGTACAGACCAAGCGTGCATTCTTATTAGTAGCTTTCGGCTAAAGCCCCTAATAAACAAAGTAACCAGTTGAGTTGGCTTTCCAAAGTAAAGCCTGTTTCACAATTACAGTTTGCAGGTGGAAAACAGATGGATGCGGAGCTCGCAACATAAGACGTAGATTTTCCGCACGGACTGTCGTTTCAAGATTAGCTGTATTTCAATATTCGTCCACATTGCTCTCTGCATTGTTAATTCAAACTGGTTCTGAAATTTATTGGATCCACAAGTGCTTCAAACAATCAGAAAATACCAGGTTTCTGCGCATCTTTGTTGTCATATTGGGCAAACACACTATCAATACGAATTTGGCATTTGGAATGTAATTTTAAAAATAATAAAGTCAAAAACAGCCATCACCTATGAATGCGACAAAGGTCGCTGCGAGATGCCATTTTGTGTAGCTGTGATGTCAGTCTCGTTTGGGAATGAACCAATCCGAAGACAGTAAATGTGGCTGCGGTTTTAATTGTGAAATGGAAGTGGAAATTTGTTAATTCGCCCTTGTCGCGAGCGGAATCACTAGTAAACCTTTCCCTGGCAGATTTGCTGGGGCTAATGCAGGTGATTTAATTGTGAAACAGGCTTTAAGTAGAGTCTGAATTAATAACACTGCCATTTGCAGATGAGGATAGTTCAAACCCACGTGTCAAACACAGACATTCAAATGAATATTATAGTACAATGATAGTGACTAAAGAAATTGCGAGGAAGTTCAAAGGTGAGCAAGACATCGAAAATTAGGGGTACTATTATATAGAGCAAGACCAGAAACTTCAGTGAATAACTCGGAGAAACAAACAGGGGGCAAAAATTTCAGAGACAATATTTTAATGTCCTTCAGAGTAAGCCCCTATTCAAATTACACTTTTGACATCGTTCGTAAGCTACTGCATGGCTTTTGAAAAACCCTCTTTTGGTACTACTTGAAATTCCTTCGTCACACACGTTTGACTATCTGGAACGTCGAGAAATCTGTGTCCTTTCATTGTCGATTTAATAGAAGATCACAAACATGCCCGAGTGAATGTGGTGTAGTGCTGATGGTCGACCTTCCACAACGTTGTTCATCTTCAAAGGATTTTCGTCCTTTCCAGAAACGCTTAAACCACTCATAAACACACTTTTGAGTCACAGTACCCTATTCTTCAATGAACACTATTATTTAATATTTCATGGGTTTCCTTTGCCGTTTTAATTAATGTAACATTCTTGAACCAGCGTAAGCCATTTTTGTCATCTCTATGGGTTGCGCACAACTTGAAATATAAAACTCAATAACATTAAAACGTTTGCCAATTTTAAACGTTTTTATTGCCAATTTTTAATATAATATAGAAACCCTCCTTTAAATTGTCTGATATTAAGCATACACATCCATTAGAAATTTAATAAAATAATCTTTATAACATGCTGCTCATAATGAAGAGCAAAAATGAAGCAAAAACTGTGGAATGGAACAACCAAAAAGGGAGGGAATCTCTAATCACCAAACATATTTTGGACATTGGTCATGGTATTAGTTCAGATAATTTTAATTTATTTAGGTCTTTCAATTCAAGAAATTAATTAGACAGCTTTGAGAGTATAGAAATCTATAATAGGGATTCTAAAAAGTTATTAAATATGGACAAGGGGCCGATCTCAAGCTCTCTTCTGTTTGATTTATTGAATGATTCTGTGTCTTCTTGTTTCTTTTCTTTTTTTGTTTTTATATTTATTATTCAATGTTATTATTTCTTGTTGCCTATTATTTTTATATTTTATTCATTATAGTTTAATTTACTTTTACATTGTATTTTTTTATCCTTTGGCTTAGTTTACTTCCCTTCCCCCTATTACCAAGATATCTCCTTATTTATTGGCCCATTATTTAAACATGGTTAGTTTCCCTTCCACCTAACCAATGGCAGATATTCTTGGCAACTGCCTCTCTCCCCACCTTATCTACAGAGTGTCCCAAATTGATGTATAGACGTTATAGCTCAGCAACGAAATGAGAAAGAAATATAAGGTTTATTGGGATGATCCAGACGGCATGGGAAAAGCATTGTGTTATGTGGTCTGTCCTCCAGAGGATTAATTGGGCCGTACGTTTTCGAACTTACTGTCACGGGTCAGACTTATCTGCAAATGTTGGAACTCATGATTCCACATCTTAATGATCCTTTCGAGAATGAAAATGAAGTTTACTTCCAACAAGACGGGGCTCCACCTCACTTTCTTGTCGATGTGAGAACTTTCCTTGATCACACATTCAATCACAGATGGATAGAACAAAGAGGAAGTGCTATGGAGTTCCCCCCCTCGATCTCCCGATTTAACCCCTCTCGACTTCTACCTTTGGGGAACTTTAAATAACATGGTATATGCCACAAACACTGACGGAATTAAGAGATCAGATTGAACATTCCATCAATGATATTCCATTAGCTACAATCCAGTCGATATGTCGCTTTGTTCGATGCCGGTGTTGGGAGTGTACTTTGGCAGAAGATGGAGATTTTGAATATGTACGGACTTAAGACACTTTAAGGAATAAAATACAACAAACCTTATATTTTTATCTCCTTTCGTTGCTGAGTTATAACGATTTAAAGAATTTATGCATCAATATGGGAGACTGGTATATATTCTCTAGCAGTAAGGCTTTATTTTCTTTAGTTGACTTTTGTCTCACATCGCTGAAGATGGATACTTGGTAGCTGAAATACATTTCCAGTATTTCAATTCTCCTTGTAGATTAGAGGTTCCCTTCCTTTTTGGCTTGATAATGAACAGCGTTAAAACTCGATAAAATAGCGATGTACAGTAAACTCTTGATTAACCGAGATCGGATTATACGAGTTACAGATTATCCGGGAAGGCCCTATCATTTCATTGATCACAAAACAGTGAGATAAACTACTGTACTTTTCTGGGGGGGGGGTGCATTGTACGTACTAACTGTAAAACTAAATACTGTAACATTAAAATTTATGTTCTTAAGTTCTAATAATTTTACATTTTCTATCATTTTATCAAAATTTTTCATCAAAATTTGAATGAAATCGATTATCCGGGATATTCTTTTATCTGGGACAAGGCATTTCCCGACCATCCCGGTTAATCACGTGTCTACTGTATATCTGATCTTGTAAATAATTATCTTATGCAGTTAGATATCTCAAACTGCTTGAATCTTTCAACCCCTACATTTCTTTTCTAGCAATAGGCAGAAATATCTGTTGGAATGTAAATAAAAAATGATTTTCAGACTTACTCAGAGCACTATAGTACAAAAGCAGGGAATTTTCATACATGTATTTCGTGGGCAGTGACACCTCCATTACACAATACTGCAGTCCACAACCAGAGATGTTCAATAAGGAGACCTGGCAATCTGCTTCAAAAACTACAATACACATCTTTTTCTGCGCATGTTGTGCTGTAATACTTTCGGTTAGAGAGCGCTTCAGGAATAAACAGTTTTAGTTTTGCTCTGTAAGTTGCTGTTTCGATCATAAAACATTAAACGAGAAAATGGAGGCGAAACTTGAGTTTCCTTTATGTAACGGACTTCATATCTTTAGGGAATCAAGGGGAGTTAAAGGTAGAAGCTCAGCAATAATTGTTCACATCATATCAGAAAACCGTATTTGAATAGTGTAAATATTAATCAAGTTTTTTTGTTATTTATTTATTTATTTATTTATTTATTTGTTATTTGCAAGCCACAGGCTATGACAGCCCAATTTGCCTCTTGCAAGTTTGATCGAAGCACCACTTAGCAGGAATGTGAATAAACTATCTGTGGCCACATTGTGCTTCTCTTCTATGGGCGCTCACACATTTATTTCTATTTGAACAATTGTGTATAAATTTGCTGAATTGACTTAAATATACGTTGTATGATATGCTGCGTAGTAGAATGTTCAAATTCATATTGTAGGCCCTCAGAAGGAATAAAATGTTATTCATTTCTATCTGAAAACACGTCTCATCAGCAAAGACAGCTATGGACAGAGCGATTAAAAGAAAGAAGTATTTCGGGTCTTGTGAAATTAAAATTAAAACACTGAAAACCGTATTTAATAAGGACATCCATTTTCTTTTCATTCAACTCTGAGTCTCATGGCCACAAATAGTCTGAGAAACGTCATGCTGGTCGTGCCCATGCAGCTTGACAGAGGCGAATAACAGCTTACAAGAATAAAAAATATAAGTAATACAATCTAAAAAAGAACAAATAATATTATTAAATATAAACAAGGAAAATGATCAAAGACCAATTGCACGCTTGAGTGGCGCCATAATCGAACTGCTTTGAAAACGAGGCGTATGTGGCAAGATATTGGTCCACGGAAATTAACGAGTTGTTTTGCTTTATTTTATGCATAAAAGATAATTCTTAGTATATTTTAATTGTTAAAAATTGTTTTAAATACATAATCCAGTATTAAAAATTAACAATTGTTAAAGCAAATATATTCAATTCAAAGATTAACATTCTAAATTTATCGTTGATTTTTACCTCAGTCAACTAATAATTTCAATCAATAATTAACACACATTTTTATAATTGTGCATTGTAGCAATATCTTGCCACATACACCTCGTTTTCAAAGCAGTTCGATTGTGGTGCCAATCAAGCGTGCAATTGGTCCATTAAAATAAATGTAATATTTCAAAATCATTTTTAGCATAGTAATTATAATTTAATGAAATGTCATAAAGAAAAATTAAGAATTGGAGTAACATAAGTGAGCTTCTTCCAAGAAAATATCTGGACTCCCAATTGCCATAAAAAGGTGATTGTAAAAATTAAATAATTCACAAAGCAATTTCTTTTAATTTAAAATATTACACAAACAAAATCTTATTGTTATACAATCAAATATAAAAGATACATATCGACTGTATTGCATTATAATTGAATTGTTTTATCATTTTTAGAAGTGTGCATGTGAGCCATTTCTTCATACAGAAACCAGCAAGGGTGCGACAAAACTACCAAGTATATAATTTCCAGGTACAAAATCCCCAGGGTAAAAACCCAAACAAGGACATAATCCGCATGTTGAGTCTCAATTTATCATTTTTTAATAACTTTTATATTTTTTCTCGAATTATCCGAAAATTTACTGAAATGTTTTTGTTTTTAATGGGGGAGGTGGCCTTTTCAATATTGTTTTCTAAGATTAGTTAGTTCATTCCAGTTTAGAAAAAAAATTGCTTGTTTATTTGAATTTATCCATCCTCTGCGAAATTATTACTGCAACAAGTTTACGTATTGAAATATTAAAAGTTATATAAAGTTTATTTATTTATTTATTTAGAAAGTAAAGGATGAATTAACCCACAGGTGCAAGTGTGGTCAAAAATGACCGACAGGTAGGCCACTTACGGGCATCCAACATATAAATAAAATACAAATGCTAACTGATTAATATGAGTCATGAAAATACAGACAACAATACACTAAACATAACAACAATAAATGCAGCAAAGTAATCAACAGCTGCAACAAAGTTCGTTAAATTAATAACAAATGTACTGTAACTACTATAAAGTTACCATACCAAGTCGTTCTAACAAATTCATTGTAGTTAAGAACAGAAAATTGATCATAACAAAATCATATGCGAAAACCAGGGTCAAGATTTCGGACATAACATAGGAGCTGCTTATAAAGTTTGCTAAAATTCCTTTCAGAACGAAGACTGGGAGGTAAATGTGTCCAAAACATGATGATAATTGTAAATTGTTAAAGGAGGAATAATTTGATCATTAAGTCTTGAAGTGTAGTGATGGTTTGTTGGATTACGATTCAACTCATAAGTTGGTGAGGCAGACCCCACTTTGAATTAATAATTTTATGAACAAAAAGACAGACACGCAAAAAAATACAACTGAAAAATGGTTAATATACCAAGTTCAGAGAATCTCGTGGTTACTGAAACAGTTTTCGGCAGTCTAAGGTATGATCTAACAAACCACTTTCGCAATTTCAATACTCTAGTGAGGTTTTGTTGAATAGAAGAACCCCAAAACACTACACAAAAGCAAAGGTAGGAATAAATCCATGCATAATATAAGTGAAAGATAATTTTACTTGGTAAGTATCGCAGATGAGGGATAAGACCCTGCCTTCTGTTCTGTTTAGATAGTAAAAGATCGATATGTAGATCCCAAGTAAGGTCGCGAGTGATAGTTACTCCAAGATAAGTAAAATAAAGTCACAGTTTGTAAAAGTTGGTTGTCATACATTAATGAGAGTACATTAGGTACATCTTTTCTATTCTGCTGATAAAAAGACATCACTTTGGCTTTATTGACGTTCACGTGCAAAGAATTGTAATTCGCCCACAACTTCAAATCCACAAGCACATTATTAAGTAATACTAGCAAATCAGTTAAATACAATAAGTCATGGAAATATCATGACCCCTAACAGGTTTGATTTAATTTACCTAACAGGTTTTATTTACTGACAGCATTGTTTTTAAGTATTGTCAACCATTGAAATTAGTGAAATATTGTATATCCAAATTAAAGATGAGTTACTTCATTGAAACCATGCAGAGAGAGAGAGCGCGAGAGAGAGAGAGAGCACGCGAGAGAGAGAGCGAGAGAGAAAGAGAGATTTACTAACAGATTTTTTCAATAACAGATTTACTAAATTATTTTTTTAACTCTAGTTCATTTTCTTCCTATAGGAATTACTCATACACTGGGAAAAGATACAAGACACAATAAATTAATTCACTAAATTAATCTTTGTAAAAAAATTTAAAATAAGAAAAAATAAATCAATGAATTTCTATTATATTATGTTATTCAGATAATTTGAAAAAAATATTTTAAATTTTCTTAAAAGTGATGTAAAAATCGAGGCCTCTTTATGTACTTTGTGCTTTCACTTTGGGGTTCTTGTAGTATCTGAAGTTTTATAACTGAGTTTTTTATCCTCCTTTGCACTTTAAGAATAATTGTCCATGGGACTAAATACATTGGGGTTTTGGCTGGATTCTGCAACCAGTAGTGATATATTTTTTACATATAAGCTCGCTGCTGGTGAAATTCACCAAATTAATTAACTGAGCAATTCACTAGCAATGTTTTAATTTAAAATATTGCTAAGGTAACCAGACTTTTGAAACTGAAAAGCAGTATGGGTATTAACAATCAGCGTTTTTCCTTTTGTTGGAAACAATGAACATTGGATTGTTGTTAGCATGGCGACGGTCAGGTGCCTTTTCCGCTTCCAGGCATTGTTATCTCGTTGGCCTCGATTTGTAATAAGTGACTTCATTGTAGTATTGATATGCAACTTATTTGTTAAAAACTAGCAGAGGACCCGGTGTTACACTTGTAGAACAATCTCAAGAATATAAATTATAACTCCAAATTGGTTAAATAATAACTCAATCAATAAAACACAGAGCGAAGAGACTATCTATTCTATGAAAAATCTGAAAAACAGGAGTTCTAGGCGAAGGGACTTTATTTAAACTCTTCTTGAATTGCCTCAGATTCAAACAATGTCCATTTTCACCACCAGGGAACATCAGTGGATAGTTTAAACCCAAGTTTTTCTTGTCTTTGACGTAGAAGCTCTTATAAGCTCTTGATCTATTCAAAACTCCGGTTGTTCAGTTGTTTCCAATGCCCGAATAGCTTTTTCTGTTTTAACTGCAGAGTTTCTCTGACCAATGCTCGTTCCTCCTCTTTACTTTCCAGACACATAATTTTTGCCAGTCATGTGGACGTTTCATAGGGAGCTCAAGGGAGACACGTCTGACGCCTTTCCCTTCTCAATAGACGCTGCCTTTTTTATGTCCTAACACTCCATCATCATTTTCTGCTCATTATTCAAGAAAACCACCTTTCAATCATCGCATTATCAGCATCTCATTTTCCAAAATATTTACATTCACACAGGATATAGTCCAAATGTATTATTATGAAATGTTTGGATCTGCCCTGCTACCAAATAAGCTAGGTTATAAGTACAGCGTGGCTCTGACTCTTTGTTTTTTTTTGACTAGAAAAGCAGCAGGTGACCCGAGGACCCTGGAGTGGGGCATGGACTCTGGCTGTGGTTGTTAATAAAGTGGAAGAGGGACAGTAGGAGTTTCTACGTTATGGTGTTAATTACTGGTTGTCTCTACTGGTTTTTAAACTATCTTTTATCTACCACCTCTTGACCTCAATACTCTCATAATTTTTCTTATATAAGCACCACTTCCATTTCTGTCCCACCTTGACCTCAATAATCACATGATCTTTCTTATATAAGCACCACTTCCATTTCTCTCCCACCTTGACCTCAATAATCACATGATCTTTCCTATATAAGCATCACTCCCATTTCTCTCTACATCACAATGAGCACAGTCTCTCTTTGCATCGAACACACTTTCTGTATCCACAACTTGTATACGTGTCGGTGCATTCACTGCTGGGACAACAACGCTCAGTGCCCATACTGGATCGACGAATTCACCGTAGACTCAACTGAAAACACCACACACAATGACAGCATTACTTCAATATCAATGGCCGTGGACGAATCAGCAGATCAGCAAGGAGGACTCGCCGTCAATAACGACTCAGCATGGCAATCAAGTGTACATAGTCCCTCGCAGGTATGTCCTAGAACTTGTTCCCCACGACCCGAAATTGAACTTCACTCAGACCATTCCAAAGACATCACCTCTATAAACACAACTACAAAACACAATGACACACAATCACTCATACACGCCGGAACCACTCAAACAATTAGACAGTCACAGCGCCTTATTATTAACAACAACAGACCACGACAATATATCTTTACTTAACCAACATCAGCAGTCAGGTGATCAAGAAACAATTCTTCACAGAGATGACAACACTTTTACTACCTCATTATACTCCCACACTCCTATGGGTACAACAACTAAATGAACACCAACCAGCCAACAAATATTCAGCAACAAACATAGAAGAAGTTCAGGAAGCAGTGACATTGAGCAATTGGACTCTCAATCAACAGGGACGTCTATTGAATCGCAAAACGTCATTGCCCTGGACGAAACGCACATTAACCATATTCCATCACCACCCAATAGACCGGGACCAAGCACCTCAACTTCCTTGGATGACTCAAATACCATCACCAACCATCCCATTACAGCCACAAACAAAACGTTTAAAACTTTCATCGTCCACAACACAAACCTCACATACCCAACCGGAAATCCCAATAACAGACGAAGCAAACCCTCATTCCTCTCGTTTGACCACGGAGACCATCAACATATCATCTACATCTCAGCAATCAGAGAACGAAACACAGCCTCAAGAACACGACAGCGAATCATTAACTTTCTTGGTGGAACAAGCGGAGGCATTGCAGAAGCTATTGCCTCTACACAATCGATGAAACATATAAGAAACTTCCTTCTCTATTTACTCAATACTCATTACAGGGGATACAATAGATATGGCACTCAAATCACACAGGAACTCAACAGACTCGCAGAACTCATAAAGGACATATTAGCTAACCCACAACACATACACAAACACAGCAATTGCAAAACATACACTGATCAAAAAAAAAACACAAAGACGAAAGATTTGGAAGACACAAACGTTCAACAATAATTGAACTCATTGATTTCCTGATAGACAAACACAATATAAAAACAAAAGCACAATGGAACAACATAGTCGATTTACAAACAAAACAACAATTAATAAAAGAATTTGGATTGAATGAACAAAGCTATGTTGCACGATTACTCCGCTTCAGGAATCAACAACACACAAACATAATCAAAAAAACAACCATGCAATCACATTTCAACAAATTGATACAAAAACGATTGCTCAAAAAACCAATAATCAAAAGTTTTACAAAAAAAAAGACAAACAAACACAACAATGGTTAGAACAATTTTTTCACGAAAACAATATAGATATAGCAGAATTTTTTGCATGGCTTGAAATCATTAAAACAAAACAATTAAAAAAAATTAATACGTTCATTTTACAAGGATATACGAACGCTGGCAAGAGTCTAGTCATAGAAACCATAATAGAACCTTTACAACCTGAACTAGTCCCCAGAGAACGAGACAATAGCTCTGTCCACCTAGATCAATTACCAGACGCAGCAATAGTTTTATTCGATGAACCGATTTTGACTCCCATAAACGTAGGAACATGGAAATTAATACTAGAAGGAAAACCCATCAAAACAGACATAAAACACAGCAACAAAGAATCCATAAAAAGAATTCCCATTTTCATAACAATAGCAAGACCCATAACCAACAACATAGACGACAAGGAAAAGAACAAATACATCAGAGACTCAAAATTATAAAATTTAAGAAAACATTACAACACAGACAAGAAGACTACACATGGCCTTTGACATTCACACCAGATTACATACAAAAACCTCCCCATTTTATCACGCCACACGACTTAGCTTTATTACATTACCTACATTTCGAACATTATGACACCAGAGACATAAACGGATATGACGACACCAAACGCAAACAGTTAAAAATACGCACGCAAGCAAATGCACTTAAAACGGCATGGCAACAGTACACGAAGAAGCACCAGTCATAAAGCGCCCTAGACTATT